>SNQJ01S0038791.1:1925-18781 GCA_010110895.2 Picea sitchensis | reverse complement strand
TGCAAATAATGATGTCTTTTATGTGATGTGTTTTAATTTACATGATGATATGTGATGTGATTTATTTCCTTTATGAAAATTTATCTATGTGCGAGATACCTATCCATGATGTAATTAGCTAACGAATCTGAAATGGTATTGAGTTCTCTTGGTATGTTTTTGTATTCGATAAAATCAAACATTCGTTCAAGAAGAAGAACTCATAAGTGGAGACATAATAGGATAGGATTGTGAATAGCGCAGATTCGATTAAGTTGACAGACCACGAGTTGGGAGTCTAGGTTGACGATCATGTGAGAACACCTAGGGAGGAGGCTTCAGTTAAAAGTCTGATGACATCATGACATTCTACCATGTTGTTAGTTGTCGATCCTAAGAAAATACCTCTAGAACTCACCAACTCGTCAGAGTGGTAAATGACCCAAGCTGCAGAAGCAACGTTCTGGGTGTGTCGACTAGCACCATCTGCAAACCCGACAAATATAGGAAACGAAGATGTCATCTGCGCATGAAACACAAGACACAGTATAAGTGGCTAAGGAAAAAACTTGAGCATGAAAAATAAAAATACACACCAAACTAAAAATACAATAGTGTACAAAGCACATATTCTAGATGGTTTATGCATAGTAATTCTTAAGGTAAAGCCTATTCCAAGGCTCACCTAGGGAGATTCCATCGTAGTCAACTAGCTCGTAGGCGCCTCTATGTAGAACATGTTTCATGATGTAAGGACCATGCCATAGAGGTTCTAAATTTAGTGTCCCTAACTTATCATGAGCCTGGTCATAAACGAGGACTAGGTTTCCTTCTGCAAAAGCGTGAGGATGGATGGATTTGTCGTATTGATTCTTGATTCGCTTTTTGATACGTCTCATTAACGAGAGCGGAATCACAAATTGTTTCATCCAATCTAGTCAAGTGTAAGAAACGTTCTTCTTCAGCAAAAGTGTGGGGCATGAGTTCTACTTTGAGTTTCAGCGAGGGAATTTCACACTCGATTGGTAAAATAGCTTCTATGCCATATACTAGCTGGAAGGGAGTGAATCTAGTAGCATTTTTTACTGAGGTCCGATAATCCCAGAGAGAGGAGAAAAGTTGTAAGTGCCAAGATGTCTTGTTTTCCCCTACCATCCGTTGGATCATGGTTTTAAGGAACTTGTTGATAGCTTCAACTTGTCCATTATCTTGAGGATAGTACGGGGATGAGTTCGCATGGAGAAAACCCAACTTGGCATGCAACTCACTCATCATCTAGTTATGAAAGTGTGAACCATGATCAGTGACAATGGTGTGTGGAACACCAAAACGAGTGATGATGTGGTTAAAAAAGAAAAGAGTTGAGTACGGCCATCATTCAGAAAGGTAGGCATAGCCTCAGCCCATTTTGTAAAGTAATTGATGGCGACGATTATATAACCGTGCCCCCCATATGAGGTAGGCTTACACTGCATGAAATCAATGCCCCATTTGGCAAAGGGGTTGATGGAAATAACGGGATGCAACGGAGCAGGGTGGGAGCGTGCCTTGTTTTGAAAAAATTGGCAGGGTGGGCACTTTTTGACGATCTCGATACAATCTTTGAAGATTGAGGGCCAAAAGTAACTGGCATGTAAAATTTTCTGGGTTGTAGCCATCCCAGAAAAGTGACCACCACAGGCTCCAAGGTGATAGTCATTGAGGGCTTGTTCAGCCTCTTCATGAGTCAAACATCGTCATAGGATAATATCAATACCAGGGTGATACAAAGTGTCACCGACGATAAGGTAGTGATGAGAATGATGGCGGATAGGACGGTGCTTTTCAAGAGAGATATTGGGTTGAAAACGTTGGGTCTGGAGATAAAGAAGGAAATCTTCTTGAGGTTCAACTGGCTTCATTTGGTATCTGTTCTTTGTGAACTCCAAATCCATTCGGTGTCCTCTGGAGTTATATTGGTCCACTTGTCCTCAGTTCTCTCGAAGGATTTCAGACTTGTCATCCTGCTCATATGTTTGGACTAGACTGTCGACTATAATCACCCAGGGGATGACTGTGAGTTGGTGTCCTTAGTAGCCATAATATTTAGGTACTTACACAAGGTGACGGTGAAGGTAAGTCTCACTGTACCTGGAACAGACGTTGGTCAAACTCACTCGGACTCCTTGGAGGGTAAATCCACAATTACTACGTGGAAGCTTGCACCAAGGCATAAGTTCGTTAAGCAGGTCACCATCGTAAATGTTCCACCATATCCTAGCCCCTTCTTGACTTGATCAAGCGACGTTGGATTTCATCACCAACTAGTACGGTCATCGAGAGAAGGTTTTGTTTTCTTGGTTTGATTTCTAGATTTTTAGTGTATGATGTTTCTTTTTGTTAGTCGGCCATATATTTATTTTTTCGTTCGTTACTTAGCTCAAGAAACATCGGCCTTCATCGTTCACGTAGTATGCAAGGGTTACCCCTGAAGATCCCAAGGGTTATCTACTTTTTCTTCCCAACTCTTCAGAAGGCCCTCCTGAGGCTCATAATGAACTAGGCTCTGAGGTTGGAAGCACGCACTCTCTAGAACAGTTCTGAATTGTTTCTGATTCTTTGGAAGCTTTTCAAATCAACCCAGCTTTGAGTATTAGGTGATAACCACATTTGTTGTGGGTGAACTCACCTGGAGAGGTTGTTGTATCCTCAATATACGATTTGACCACTACAAATGGTTGAACCACAAAGAGATAATCTCTTTAACTCTCCCGAATGCGACCTCGTGCGTAACTCCTATGTGAGAGGGGGATCCCATAAAGCTTATACGACAATCGGATTTTCTCTCCCTATCGCAATATGCTAATGTCTATTTTGAATACTTTGGAGAGTTGTATTCACATCCTAATCCAAAGTGTTAATCCTAGTCTAATGTTGGGGGAAGATTCTAAAAAAAAAATGTTCTAGATAAATTTTAATTAGTGTTAATTTTGCATTTGTTCTTTACTCAAGGGTGTATGAAAATGAAACTGATGGTATTATGACTCAATTCCCAAAAAATGCATTAGAAATGATAAGCAGTCTTTTCTTTCAATGAATGCCTATTTAAGGGAAAGATAATAATGTTCTTGTCACTATCAAACACTAAGATGTAGAATCCTCAATCAATTGTTTCTCAATCAAATCCAGTATAATGCTAAAAATTTCATAGAATGTTGTTCTAATATCCAAAAAAAATCATAACAAATGTATCATTTTTCTTTATGTGTGAATGATAATCAATCTGATGTAAAGCTCCCTATGTCATTTAGACTTTAAGATCAATGAGATTCAGACAATCAAAAAAAAGTTGCACACAAACAAAAACACACTCTCGTCATGATTTAAACAAGAAAAACAAAGATAACAAAACTTGCAAAAAGAAAACCAAAAACTCAAAAAGAAGGAAAAAGGCTTGGACAAGATGACCTCAAAGATCAAATGGAATGGTGCATAGACCTTTGAATTTCCTCACAAAAGCTTCCACTCAATCAGATAAGTGAGAGAAAAACAGTAAGTTGACTCTAAATCGTCAAAGACAAAGAGTGACTTCAAGGTAAGGAAAAAACATCAAAATTCCAAACAAAAGGTGGTCAATTCTCAAAAAACAGAGTGTTGAAGGCCAAGACCAAGATGTACTGAGGTTGTAAGACTCTTGAGCAAGTGCCAAAAGCAAGAAATTAACTCAGAGAATGAAACCCTAGAATATTTTTAACAGAAAAGGGTCAGCGCTCTGGTGTAAAAGACACCAGGGTGTTTCAATGCTCTGTGTAAGATCAGCAAGGAGCACCAGTGCTCTGGTAGAAGAGGTGGGGAGGCGTTGGCCACTAAAAATTCAGAAAAATGCCTAGAAAATCAAAAAAATCAAGAAAAATCGGGAAATCAAAGTGTATGAGATGAGGTAAAGAGCCAATCAACACAGTTATAAGAATCAAAGACACAATATGGAGAAGGTCAAAAAATGAGCAAAGGAAAAAATGAGACCTAGGAAAGGAAACAAAAATCAAGGTCCCTCCCTAGTGGAGTCACCAATTTCTGTTATAGAGAAATCCCCTTGAGGACAAGTGGATTCTCTCTTGGATACTAGACCCCTATGACCAAGACATAAAAGTGATATTGTGGACACTGACTTTCCTTTTCATGAAGCTAAACTATCCAAAGAAGAAGAAGGAAGAAGAGTAAATACCTTTTACTGACGTTTTTCCTTGCTCGATCCAGGCTGATCATGATCTCCAATTTCTTCAAAAGGTCCTACAATACAATGAGAAACAACAACGAGACATACTTCCTACTCTACCATGATTAGCTTCATAATGGATCTATGAAATAAACAAGTTCATGAAATGTACACAAACTTTAAAGGAAACAAGCCAAGCATAGATTTATATTAATGAAAACAAAGTGAGATGCTTACAGCCATGGATGTAGGTGCAATAGCTTCACCAATCTCTCTTTGTCCATACCCTTGCTCAAATAATCCACACATAATGATGACGCTTCAATGATATCTCCCTTATGAGATCATAAGTTTGATGATTCACAATGTCTCCCCTTTTACCATGAAGAGGCCTCCTTATATAGGCTTGGAGAGGCCTAACCACTTAATATATTATTGGGATAAGTTGAGGATTCTTCTCCTTTAGTTGTGGATATTCCCTAAGATCAAGCCTTGACCTCAAATCTGAATCCAACCAACTCCATATATGAAAGGATTCTTCCCTGATTTCTCTCAAAAATCCAAAGATTCGCTCAAAAAGGCCAACGCTCCCTCATAATGGGGCACATAGAGTTGGAACGCTCCCCCAAAAGAGGTTACAGAGCATTGGCACTCCCTAACAGTGTATAGGGGAGCGTTTCTTTCCAAAATTGATTTTTTAGTGGTTTTCTTAGTGGCAAAAGACTTGTACTCTTTGTCAAATGACTTCTCCTCTTCAAAACTAGTCTTTTGAAGTGTCTTGATAATGTCCTCTGAGACACAACATAGACAAGACGACAGTATGATATTTGTGACACTTGTAGGCGAAATGTGACACTTGCGACATTGGTAATGATGACATTAAGCCATCATCCTAATGAGTAATTTTGATGTGTAACAGTTATATTATTGAATTCATAACATTAGATGTGGTAAAGGCTGGAGGCCTATATTAATTCAAATCGTTTTAGCTTCTAAATGCACACACTGACATAGTAGAATGTCATGTTAATTTGGTTATGGGGGAATAACCAAAGAAAATTAAAATATAAGAATTTGTTATAAGAATGAATGTCAGTAAGATAGTCATGTATGAGACTAGGACATGGTTGGATATGGCAAGGTACGGATATGGAAAGGTTATGAGCCACACAGGTACTAAAAGAATCCTACCTTTAAATAAAACTGGGACTGCAACCTTTTTGCTAACACTAATGAACACCACAAAATTATATTCTTGGTGTAGTGTTCGGGTCGAAAAGGAACGCATCCAATTAATTGGGAAGACAATAAGAAGTTTGTGGAGAATGTGTCAACACATTGACCATAATTCCAACTCATGGATGGTGAGATACATGACTGAGAAAAAGAGCATTATGTAATTCAATGCAATGTGCACTGAATAAGTATGCATTGAGAATTGCACTCATGCATAGTAAGTGATAGAATTGTATACTAAATGCAATGGTTGAATATGTTTTGTAAGTACATGCATATATATTATTGCATAAAAATAATTATACTAATGGATGAAATGTTTCTAACTCATGAAGTTGAGAACATTTCAGGAACTGTTAAACATTGCAACAGGAAAGTTGCAAGCTAGGTAGTCACAGGAATAGAGACTACAAAAATTTATGTTCAGAAAATTGAAATAATAAACTTACAGTTATTAATTATGGACTTGCATATGCATAGAATGATGAGTCATTCTATTTGGTCAAGTTGTTTGACAATTGTGATTTAATTGCTAGGTGCAGGCAATTCTAAGATCATTGCATAAGGTGTTGTACATGTTGAATTATGATGTATAGAAAATACTGACAATTTGTTGGTTGTATGCAAGAGGAAGCATTACAGGAAAAATGGTATGCAGTTTGGTGCCTGTGGAAAACCCCAAGGATGGTTGCATTCATAATATGACAACAACCAAGATGAATTATGAAATGGAATTTTCTATTTTGGGGAAAAAGTTGAATTCCTTTTTGAACTAAGTTGGAGTTCCTAAATGAATTCTTTTATGTTTTCTCATGATAACTACATGTGGGTGATGCAGATGAGATAATGTTGATTAAAGTTAGAATGTTTATTACAAAGAGTGTCTCGAGAAGATGTTGATTGGAAATCTTTGAGGGCAGTTGGAACTCTAGGAGCCACGGTGCTCTGAGACTTCCTGAGCCGGCATGTTTCTAAAGCCCAAGGAAAGGGAGGTGTAGCATTCAATGGACTGTGTGATAGTGAAGGTGTACACTCCTGGGGTGGGACAAGCATGTGGGGAATGAGAGACTGTTGGTTGGAGTGTTGTTGAGGTTTGAATGGTTGGAGTGTTATTGAGGTTTGGTACCTTGGCCTAGACCATGTGGATATGGATTGTGGACCGTGGCTATCTTGGGAAGCCATTGCCTCGATGGACTCATAGCCCTACTCAGGGGTGGAAGGTCTTCTCAAATCAAAAGATAAGTACAATTCTCTAATTATTGTATGTTGTATACAGGTTATAATGTTATTAAAATTATTTGTATATACATATGTATACATTGCATATATGCTTGCATTACCTGCATCCATGATTGTACATAATGTGTTTCATATTTCATTGCTTAAAGAATATATACCTGATGCTAATCATGTAATCGATTGGGATGTGATTCAGGTGGAGCAAGAAGGTGTCTTGAAAGTGCATCTGGTGAGCATATTTGACCAGGAAAGGAAAGCAGCTCCAGAATCGAGCCATAGGGATTGTAAAGGTCCAGTGGACCTGGTACGGTCCTGAGGACATGACATGGGAGCATGAAAATTATATGCGGGCATAATACCCGCATCTTTTTTAAGATTTTGGAAATCTTGTTGATGTTGTGTGAAAGTTGAACTAAGGACAGTGCAAAAATAAGGGGAGGGGATTGTAATATCCCCAAGGACGAGCCCCAGTTGTATTTATAAATTGTAAAAAAAAATTGTGGGCTGGTGAGCCGAGTTACAATAAGCTAGGAGGATTATTTGGTGATTAGGCTAGAGAGCCTAGGTTTTAAATGCCAGGAGGTTGATTTTGTATATGTAATTATGCATATCAATAATAAAATATAAACATCATTGTGTGCAAACCGACCACGAAGAAAGAGTGATGGGGGACTAAGCTTCCACAAGGTTGGGTAAGGGAGGAGGCTAAGTGTGTGGGCCTAGGGGCTAAGCTAGGGGGCTTACCTCTAAAGGGGATAATAATTTATTATTATTTCCTGAAAGCTAAGGTGGACATGTTGAGTGTTGTCCTAAGTTCCTGTAAAGGGAATGTGTGCTAAGTGGAACTCATGTGGCTCCAGGAAGACAAGTGTCAACTTGGGTGCATGCAGTTATAGCTGGGAAAGCCAGCGTTGTTAGGTTTGCTTCCCATTCTGTCATCCTTCGCCTGAGTTCCCTGGGATCTGGGGCATCTGAACCTATTTTTCCTCTATATCTACATCTGCATTGTGTTCCTGGTCATGCACCCTAAAACCCGTGGGAAAACTGATGGACTGATCTATTTCTCCGGGGAATTCTGAGTATCCCGTATTTGTCTAAGTCGTGTGGTGTCGTAATTGTGGATTGTTGTGGCCACACAGTTCATCTGTGAGTCATTTTGTGTATCCTGAGGAACCCCACACCTGGGTAATCGCCTTAGTCATGTTGTGTTTTAACGTGGCTTGTTTCCACATGCGGTGCCATGCCCATGTGTTGATGTTGTTTTCATCCCTGTGCAAATGAGTGTTGAACCATTGATGTTGTCCTTCTTGTGTTGGAACGGAGTTGAAGAAGCAAGTTGTCAAGCCTGTGTGAAACACTCTCTTCAAGTGAGAGAGGTGGTTGTGGTTGAAGAGGCAGGTTGTCAGGCCTATGAGAAGCTCTCTCCAAGTGAGAGATTTTGTTGGGAAGTGGTTTTCTCCCAGAGAGAGTCCAGCACCAGCTACGGAGCTCTGAGAATTTTTTATCTGTCCTGTTGCTGAGACCTAGAGAGGGAGGTGCATAAATCAATGGAATGTGCTTGTGAAGGTGTATACTCCTAGGTGGAACAGGCATGTGGGGAATGAGATTCTATGAGTAGTGGGCGTAAGAAGGCTCCTGGAGAGAATCCTTCCAGTTGCACTGTGCATTTTCCTGTAACCTCGACCTAGTCTAGGATTCCCTTGCCCTAGGTGGAGCTTAGTCCCAGCTCGGGGGTGACCCACTGTTGAGCGTGATGAGCAGCGTGGTCTATGGCTGGGAGGTTCATGGAAGGTATGCAAGTAGTTGGTGGAGTTACTCCAATTTCAAAGATAAGTATAATCATGTGTTTAATTTAAATTAAAATGCATGTTTGTGATGCTTGTATGTTTTCATGTATTCCGCTGCATGTATGAATTGTTGTTAATTCTATTTAAGTATGTATGATGGAAATAACTCTAAATTAAATGTGTTAATTTGATTTAATGCATATTATGTATATAAGTGTATATTCTGCGTAGTGGCGTTTCTCGACAGTGGGGTTGATGGTCGGGGACGTTACATAAATCTTCTACCTATCTTGTGCTTCCTTCAAATTCTGGTTAATTTTAACCATTTGGTCTTCCATATCCTTGATCAATTCTAGCCCAAGTACTACTATGTTTGTTCGGTTGTCCCAACTCACTGGAGTACTAGATTTCCTACCATACAAAGCTTCAAATGGATCATCTTCAATGAAGCTTGATACCCATTATTATAGTCAAACTCAACCAAATGCAAGTAATCTTCCCACTTATATGGCTTATCCATCACATACATTCTCAGCATGTCCTCAATCACTTGGTTGACTCTCTATGTATGCCCATATGACTATGGATTTTAATGGTGTGCTAAATTTTATATTTGTACCAAATCCTTTAAATAATCCCCTCTATAAATTTGAATTAAACTTTGTGTCTTTGTCTAAAACAATTTCCTTAGGTATTCCATGCAACCTAGCAATTTCCTTCATGTAATTTTTTACAATATTGGTTGTTGTATGAGTCATTTTTAYAGGAAMAAAATGAGTAACCTTTGTTAATTTATCTCCCACTACCATTATTGAATCATGATGCCTTGTTTTCCTAGGTAATTTAGTGATAAAATCAATGGTTACCACTTCCCATTTCTTCTCTGGAATTGCCAATGGTTGTAGMAAACTCATTGGATGTCTATGATCAGCCTTCACTCTCTAACATTTTATACATATGGAAATGTAATCAACAACATCCTTCTTCATTCATGGCCAAAATAATTGGATTCTTACTTCTGCAATTATTTTCTGATAATYGAGATGTCTGGCATATGGAACATTAAGCATTTTTTTTAATACCAAATTCCTAAGTTCTAGAGAACTAGGAACATAAATTATATTTTTATGTATAAACAATCCATCTTCCTTCATCTCATACTCTTTAATTTTTTGTTGTACATTTTCCTATTGTAAACTTTCTTTTACATGTAGGTAATGTTGGTATGTAATAACAACATCTAAAATTCTTCTCATTAATATGATCAATGCATACTAATGGTTGTAGCATGCATGAGATGTACTCTTCTGTTGAGTGCATCAACAACTTTATTTTATTTTCATTTGATATGCTTGATGTCAAAGTCATACTCACTTAAAAATTCCATATATCTCGTATGCTTGGAATTTAAAATTGGTTATTCAAAAAAATATTCCGTACCACTATGGTCTTTCCTTAGTTAAAATCTCTTTCCCGTGAGATAATGCCTCCACATCTTCAATGCATGAACTATGGAAGAAAGCTCCAAATCATGTGTGGCATAATTCCTCTCGTGTTATTTAATCTTTCTGGACTCATAACTAATGACATGTCCATTTTGTGTGTGGACTCCACCAAGTCCTTCTTTGCATGCATCTGTACATACCACAAAATTTTCATTTGGGTCAGTAATATTTAAAAATAGGTGCACAAGTAATTCTTTCAACAAATTGAAATTTTATTCACACTTTGTTTTCCATTCAAATTTATTTCTCTTCTTTTGAAAGAAGTGATGGGATGAGGAATCGTAGAGAATCCTTTTATAAATCTCTCGTAGTATTTGGCTAATCCCATAAAGGATCTGACTTATGAAACATTTATTGGTGTCAACCATCCTCTAATGGCTTCAATATTTTCAATATTGATTGCTATACCTTCTTTTGAAATAATGTGTCCCAAATAATGGATCTATTCTCAGTAAAAAGAACACTTGCTAAGTTTGGAATAAAGTTGATGTTCCCTCAGCACTTGCAACACCAACCTCAAATGATTTTCATGCTCTTATTCTGAATTAGAATAAATTAGTATGTCATCTAAGAACACAATGACAAACTTATTCAGATAATTTCTAAATATGCCATCCATTAAGCACATAAAGAAAGTTGGTGCATTGGTCAGTCCAAATGGAACCACTACAAATTCATAACATCCATACCTGGTTCTGAAGGTTGTCTTACTAATTTATTCTTCCTTGATTCTTACTAGATGGTATCATGAGCTCAAGTCTATCTTTGAAAATATATTTCCCCCTCTTAGTTAATTTAAAAGGTCATCAATTCTGGGTAGAGGGTGTTTGTTCTTCATAGTGGATTTATTTAATTGTCTAAATTCAATACACAGTATTAATGTTCCATATGTTGAACACACTAATCATACTAAGAGGGGGGGGTGAATCAGTGTAGGGATCTTTTTACTTCTTTTCACAAAAATCCTTAGTTAGCAATCACAATTTACTCAACGCTTATTACTATCAATCTATAACCAGTTGTATGTAAACATATATCAACAACTTAGATCATCAATAAGCCATCACCACAAGGAACACAAAGAACACAAGATGTATGTACAATTTTATTTTTATTATGGATTACAATCCTTGGGGTTTTATCAACAACAACTGAAAAGAGTAACAACTCCACAAGAGCACCAGCTCTGCAATGCAAGACTCAGCTTACACAACTCAGCACCAACTGAGAAGAGGATTCAATCCTCAATAGATACCAATCTGTCAACATGTACGCGACCTGTTAGTAGTGCAGCACGTGTATGTACGTGCCCTACCAATAGTGAATCCCATGTATGTACGTGGTCTGCCTCACAACAGCCTACGTATGCCTCCTTAAGAACTTAGGGTTTTCTCTCTCCTTGAAAACTCAAATCTTTTACAGCTTTTGTCACATCCACTTCTATCTTTCATTGTCCAATCTGTACCATAACCAATCACAACACATCTATGATGCCCAAAAACTTACTCATTCTCCTCAACCATACAATATGAATGTTACTTGATCATGTATAAGTAACTAGTATACTATGGAAACCATATAAGTACTGAAACATAAGAGTGTTTCTCACTCAGTCAATCAACCAACATAAACCATATAACAACAGCCATACCAATAATTCCTTAAGAATTCACCACACCATAAGCACAAGTATCCATCAAAACAATCAGATAACTATACCATAACTTCTATGGAAGATCTGAGCCCACAGAATGCATATCTGGAACTTGCTTCAGACTTCAAGAAACCTAGCACCAGCTCACACTCAAGTATCCTTGACTCTCTCCAACTATATGTGCTCTGAACTCCTTCAGCCTACGTGTGTACGCGCCCTGCCTCACTGCAGCCCGTGTATGTACGCACTCTGTCTCATTGCAGCCTGTGTACTCCTTCAGAAACTAGGGCTTCTGAACTTCCGAAACTTTCACCGTCAAGATCTCAGACTTACGTAAATTTTGATGCGTCCATGAGTACCTACAATAACTCTCTCACTCAGAATAGATCTTCAATATATGCTCAAGAGAGATTTTTTTACAAGATACCCTTGCCTCTTATTTATACTCTCNTTTCACCGTCAAGATCTCAGACTTACGTAAATTTTGATGCGTCCATGAGTACCTACAATAACTCTCTCACTCAGAATAGATCTTCAATATATGCTCAAGAGAGATTTTTTTACAAGATACCCTTGCCTCTTATTTATACTCTCCAAGTAGCTTCCTTAGAAGCATCCCCTTGGCCACTTTGTCCACATATCCACTTGATCCACAAAACCACTTTGTCCAGATGGCCACCTTTATCCAATTTTGTCCACTTAGCCACTTTGTTCACATGGCCACTTGTCCACTTAACCCACTTTCCTTATTTTAGGGTTAACCCACTTATAACCACTTTCTGTAATTAGAAAGTACTCCATTAACTTTATTATTTAAATAATCCTATTTGACTTCATCACTTTACTTTATTATTTAAATAATTTCTTCTTTGTAAACACTTTGACTTCTTTGACCTTTTGGGGCTTCTAGCCAACACATGATGGTCCTCCAACTTCACAAGGCCATAACTCTCTAACCGTGAGGAGTTATGTGACATTCGAGATACCACCGGAAATGGCATGACAAGCATTATCCATGTAGGATATTTTCACTGATAAATTCACTAATCTTTATATCATTATTCCACAATTAATCTTGGGTTCTCTAACCATAGCTCTAGGATAACTCAACCGCAAAGGGTCTTCCCATGATGGATTTCACCATAAGGGGACCACTTTGGATTTTATCCATCTATACTCCCTATCAACCATGACAAGACAATAATGATTCATCTTTACATCAATGCAACTGGAATAACCCATGACAACACATTACTATGACATTGTCCCTTTGTCATTGATTCCATGCATGACCACATGATCCAATGATTAATACATTAATGCATCAATCCATCTATGAATCATATATCAATGACAACACATTGATACATCTTCATCTATGCATGACATCATATATCAATGACAACACATTGATCCATCGTCATCTATGCATCAATCATCTATGCATATCAACCCATCTATGCATCATATATCAATGACAACACATTGATCCATCTTCATCTATGCATATCAACCCATCTATGCATCATATATCAATGACAACACATTGATCCATCTTCATCTATGCATGACATCATATATCAATGAAAACACATTGATCCATCTTCATCTATGCATCATATATCAATGATAACACATTGATCTATCTTCATCTATGCATGACCACATACAAATATGACTCCACTTGACATCAATTCATTGACTACAATGGCAATACATGCTACATCAATATACTATGACAAGACATTGTTCCTTTGACATCAATGACAACATGATCTAACACCATCCTTCTTTTTGACAAAGAGTATTGGTGTTCCCCAAGGTGAAACACTTGGGTGTATGTACCCTTTCTTCAACAATTCTTCCAGTTGCATTTGTAATTCTTTTAATTATGGTGTGCTCATTATGTAATAACTTTTTTGATGATGGGGTAGCTCCTGGTACTAAATAAATAGAGAAATATATCTCCCTCTTGGGTGGCAATCCTTGTATTTCTTGGAATACATATTCAAACTCTTATAATACTTAATAACCTCCAAGGCTTAGCCCTTTGGTTTTTTTGTCTCCTCCACCTAATTTGCATACAATTGACAACCTTTTATAAAATATATCTTCAATTGTAAGGTTTAAATTTTCCTTATAGAGATGGGTCTTGGAATTCCTTTCACGATGTTTTGTTTTCCTTCTTCATCAAGACATGAAAATATCTTGTTATGACAATCTAGGACATCATGATGTTGATCCAACCAATCAATTCCAATTATGATATCATAAGATCCTAATGAGATTATACTCATATCATCATTAGTACTCATTCCATTTAGATTTATTGAACAACATTTAACAGTCTTGTTGATCCTTATTTTGGTTCCAGTGGCTAGCTGAACCAAACTTGATTTTTCAAACTTACTTTTCTCCAAATGTAATCTGTCCACTATTTTAGGATCAATGTAACAATGGTTTTCTCCTGAAACAATTAAAATAACAACAAGTTGATTAATGATCTTACCTTCCACTTCGATCATGTTGGATTGGTATTCTTCTTGTCGTTCTTATAAGGCTATATATATTCTTGGAATACGTTTGCCCGTGTCTTCTACTATTGTAGCCTCTTGTATGTTGTGCATGGTCTTTATTTTGCATTCTTTGTGAGGACAATCCTTGTACCTGTGATCTTCTTTTCATCCCCAACATGTGATTGGTGGTCTTCCCCTTTTTCCCAAGGAGTATTTTCTCTTAGAATCATCCTTAGCACATTTATATTGTTGATTTTATTAGGATTGTTTATGTTGAAAGGAGGTTTGAATCCCTTCCTTCTCTCATCATATTTCTCTTTCTGAATCCCTTCCTTCTCTCATCATATTTCTCTTTCTTCTTATCCTTCCAATATTTATGTATATATTATATGCCCTTTCCTTGTTCATATAGGTACTTAGCCTTCCTAATGGTCTCTGTCAAAGTTTTGGGCTCATCATATTGAATCTTCTCTTTATAAAATGATGGAAGTCCACTCAAGAACCTTTGTAACTTCACCTTCTCATCCTTTATAAACCCTACATACTTCAACAATTCCAATAATTTATTTTCATATTCTACCATGGTCATGCTTCCCAACCTGAATTCAAAGAACTCTTGCATTTTATTTTCATAGAAGTGCTATGAAGGACACTCCTTTTGAAAATATCTCTTGAACTAATTCCAAGTGATCCTCCTCTCATTAATCTGTTTAACTTGCTTCAATTGATCCCACCACATAGAACCTTTTCCATGCAAATGGTATATGAAAATTATGGCTTCTAGGTTAGATGAGTAGTAGTGCAACTGAAAATACTTATCGATTCCCAAAAACCATGCTTTAGCATCATCTTCCCTTTCTCTTTCACCATCAAAGGATGGTGGATTAAGTTTCCTCATTTCTCCTTGCAAACTGTCTAATTCATGCCTTCTTCTTTGGTACCTAATAGGAGACACTTTTGGACTTCTTATGGAGTCTTCATATGCATAAAATTTATTTGTTGAATAAGGAGGTGAGTGATGTCTATGAATTATACTAACACTTTTTGAATGACCAACTCTTTTGTAGTTATCTCTTCTTTCATGATGCTTTCCTTCTTTCTCCTATATTGAGTCTGATCCGTTATTTTCCTGCCTATGCAACCGATTTAGGCTTTGTATCACTTGAGAAATTATTTGATTTTTTCCCTCATCGTATTCTCATTTTCTTCTTTGTAACTATGCACTTATATTCTTAAGCTTCTCACAATCTATATTAATGTTTCTTTTTCCCATGTGCTCCTATGCCCATTTGATTCCGTCTATGCATTAGTAACACTAATATTTTGACCTTTGGCTTCTTTCTCATGACTAAAGGCTCCCTCTCCTTCCTCCATGTCCCTAATCCACATTCTTATCTTGAACTGATATGTTTATATCCCTTAATTCTGTAAAATATGTAAGAAACCATTTTTGTTAAAATTTTGCATATTATAGAAATTTGTCAATTAATGCTACAGGCCCTTTTTTGCTTAATTCATGAGGAATTATATCATAGTTCTCCCAATTCTAATAATTCCAAGTTATTCTTCTTTGAACCATCTTTTCAACGACTATTCTCTTGATAAATTCTAAGTCTTGAGCATAACAGTATTGATGCCAAAGGCAACAAAGGAATATCCATTAGCACATGCAACATAGCTTCAATGCTCAACACCTATTTGATCATTCCTTCGGATTTAATATTGACCGTGAATATAGTTATGCTCAGATTGGATCTTGATCATCAATATTATTACTCACGGCCTCAATATGTAACACATCCTTTATGCATGGCTATAATATCCCTAGGCCGAACCCAATTGTAAATGTAAATGCAAATATACTTAAGCTGGTGAGTTGTTTGATATCATTTTTGTATGCACCTTTCATGGCATAGTGAGCGCATGCACTGCGAGGTAAAATGATGTAGTGTGCACATTCTTGGATACCGCACGCAACAACTTGAGTGCGCACAATTTTGAGGCTAGGGAGCCTTTGTGTATATGTTGTGTTTTATAGGTTGGTGAGCCAGTTATTATAAGCTAGGATTAGGCCGGAGAGCCTAGATGTTAAAGGCCAGTGAGCCTATTTTTGTATAGGATTCTCATCAATAATATAAAATACATCGTTGCGTGCAGACCGGCCATGATAAAAGAGTATGGGGGACTAAAATCCACTAGTTAGGGAAAGGGAGGGCTAAAAGTTAAGGAAAAGGGCTAAGCTAGGGAGCTTAAGACAACAAGGAATATTATATTAATATTTCTTAAAGTATAAAGTATGGATAATTATTTTATCCTAACTTCCGAAGTTAGGGACAAATGGGCCAAAGTAGTTCCCAACATGACAAGTTTCAAGTTGGGGACATGCATACATATTGTTTGGACTTAGTTCATTTTCGATCATTCATTCCATCATGCAGTCATCCATTCAACCATACCAGGATCTTTCACTCACGCAGTCAGCTATCCTCCATACTTCCTGTCACTTTACTTGAACCTATATCCATAGCCATACTTGTTTTTGTAGCTGGTTAGCTTGGGAGCTAGATTGAAGAAGCGGGTTGTCAGGCCCGTGGGATATTGAAGAGGCGGGTTGTCAGACCAATGGGATATTGAAGAGGTGGGTTGTGGGGCCCATGAGAAATTTCTCTCTGGGTGAGAAAATTGTTGGAAATTGATTTCCTGAAGGTGCTAAACTACAAATGCAGTTCTCTGAGACTTCATGTC
>SNQJ01S0038789.1:9712-53092 GCA_010110895.2 Picea sitchensis | reverse complement strand
AAAAGGTTGTTGCACTTTCAACAATAGAGGTAGAGTATGTTGCTGCTACAGAGGCTAGTAAAGAGATGATTTGGTTACAGAGGTTTATGGAGGAATTGGGAAAGAAGCAGGAGAACAACAATTTGTACTGTGACAGTCAGAGTGCCATTCACCTTGCAAAGAACTCAACCTTCCATTCAAATACTAAACATATATAGTTGAGGTACCACTTCATATGATCCTCCTTGGAATATGGACATTTGAAGTTGGAAAAGATACACACTAGCCAGAATCCTCCAGACATGTTAACAAAGGGAGTAACCAGAGAGAAACTAAGTTCCTTCTCAGTTTCAGTTGGTCTTCAAGAATGAAGATGAAGATGAGAAATTTTCCAGGTTCAAGAAGGTTCAAAGTCCAGCATATACAACAACGATGGATTTGTTGAGATCAGTCTCCAAGTGGGATATTGTTGGTTGTGGAGCTTGATTATCTTCCTGATTTAGAGGTCTTTTACTTTCAGCCATGTTTATACCCCATGAAGTACTTACACCCCAGAAGTATGTACACTCTTCCACGTGGGGGAGTGCAGAAAGGGTGTACCCCCTCTACAGAGTCCGGGGGGGCTATCTCCCCGGTTGGGGGGTCTAGGGGCAAGCAATCCCCCAGCAGGGGTTCAGGGGTGAAGCCCCCGAAGGAAAAATTGCCTTGTAAATGTATATTGTAATTTCATTGTAAATCTGGACCGTTCATTATAAGGTCGCAGATCTAAAGGTAGATATTATGTTAGGGTTTTTTTCCCTAGAAGGAAACCCTCTTTTATGAGGGAAATGTATTGCGGCTATGGTTGATGGTGAATATTGTATTATGAGATAGGAGACTATGAGAGAAAGAAGAGGAGGTTACAATGGGTTTGTTGTAGGTTGTATCCCTTCATATGCTGGATAATAATAAAGGAAGGACCTGGCAATTTCTCTGGTGGACGTAGCCCACACTGGGTGAACCACATAAATCTGTGTCTCTATTGTATTGTGTATCTTATGTGTTTTGTTTCCACATTTGTTTTATTTTATTGCTCCATGGTCCTGTATTTCTAAGATGAATGATAAGAAAATCTACGAGGTACTCCCATGAGGCTAAAGTAACCATGACATCATCTAAAATTCCTTCAGGTATAACCCTAGTCTTATCTGCTAATTCCAAAATGGTTGGGGTAGGTCGAAGAAGAGGTTATAACTGTAATTGTTCCAAGGTAGTAGCGGTCATAACATTGATGGCTGCCCCCAGGTCTATGAGAGTGTTTCCAATGGATACCTCATTAATAGTTATAGTCACTATGGGGTTTCCTAGATTCCCATATTTTGCTATATTTGGCTGCTCTGATATGTACTCAGAGAGTCCTCCTACCAAATGTACTGTAGGAGGGTCCTTTTGCCTCCTACCTGGCTTCTTGATACACAATTATTTGACTACCTTACTGTAGATTGGAATGTCTTTAATGGCTTGAAGCAGAGGAATCTTGACACAAATATTTTTCAATTCATTCAAAATGTCAAATTCTGGTCGGGTGGTAGGTTTCTCAATTACCAATTGGTCTGGATAAGGAGGGACCTTCATAATTTGTGAAGGTTCATTTTTGGGAAGCTTGGGTTCTTGATTCTTTGGGATAATAACGTCTTCCCACCTAGTGTCATCCATGGCTTGTTTTGTGGTTTCTTCTTCTTCTTCTTCTTGGATGACTACTGAAGGTCTTTGCCTCTCTGAAAATTTTCCCGATCTTAGTTGAATTTCTTGTAATGGAATAGGAGTAATGACATATGTCGAGAAAGCTTGCATCTCAACATTGTGAAGAGGTTGAGGGGGCTTATTATTAGGATTCAGTACTGGCTATGCCGGTAATAGTGTCAGTCTCGGGGAGCTTGCATTTTGATATTGTAGCGATTGTTGTTATGGAATAAGAGGTAAAGGTGGTGGAACAAAACTTGGCAAAAGTTGTAGAGTATTTGGTGGGAACTGAGGATAAGGATGGTTGGACATATGGATAGGTGGAGTTTGAAGGTTTCCTTGGCTGTGTCCTCCCCTCCATCCTTGAATCCAAGGATGTTGGTACTGAGTAGACTAGTTTTTCCAACTTGGTGAGTTCCATTGTTGTTGTTGATAATAGGGTGGAACTTGAGACTGTAGATCCAGGTATGTGGGTTGATTCCTAGGCTACCATGGCCTCCTAGGTGCATGATAAGACTCCCCAAGATCTCCACTCCTATATATGGCTAATAAATCGGGCAAAGATGGACATTTTTCAGTCACATGGTCTTCTGTATAGAAGCCACAAATTGAAATGTTATCTAATGGGAACTCCCTTGAGGAATGCTTCCTCCTGCATCTTGGGCAATATATGCTCATTGCTACATTTTCCTCCTCCTGTTTCTTTTTTATTTTAAGGGTATCCAAATTGGAACCTATTGTGCTTAATATGTCTGTCTTGAAGTTCTCTAAAAGGTTTCCTATTTCTGCTCTAACCTGATCGCACCTTAACTAACTGGTTTTAAGCTTCTATTGTAAGGGTCCCGAACATTCTTTCCTATTTTGGCTCTACTCCTTGAGTAATTTTTACACATTTCACATATTTCAGCAAATGGTTTATGAGAGATGTCACCTAATGCCATTAGGTTAAGCATCTATAGATATTCTTCTGAAATTCCCTTAAGGAAATGAGCCCTAATTGTATCCTATGGGAGGTCATGGTATTTTGAATTCTGGGAGATATAACCAAATATTTCTATATAATGTTCGAGGTTCTCGTCTTCTAATTGTTGGATTTTAAAGATGTCATTACGAGACTCTTTGGTCTTGCAGTAGTCTTGGTACTTCTTGAGAAATATGTCTTTCATGGCTTCCCAAGACCTAATACTGGATTTTCCCAACCCCATGAACCATCTTAGTGCAGAGTCTTTGAAGGTGGCAGGAAAGAGTTTTAATTTCTGGGCATCTTGTACATAGTTGTAGCTCCTACACAAGATGTTAAATTCAAATAGGAAGGTGTCTGGATCTTCACTGTTTTTACCATAAAAGGTAGGCAGTGCTAAGAGAGGAATATTCTTCATGTTGACATTTGGAGTGGTGTCTAAAATTGGAAACTCGAAGGTAGTTTCAGTTTGGTTTCCAGTTTCTTCTTCCTCCCCGTGTCTTACATTGTTATGGTCCTCCTGATCATCCATATTGGCTTGGTTTCCAAAAAGAGATTACCTAGGTGGTTTTATATTTGAAGAAACCAAGGTTTCCCTTTGATGGAAAGGTATTCCTATGGATTGGATATATGGGACTCTACTCAAGATGGTTGAGACTATTGGTGCCAAAGTTTCTCTGTCAATTTGAGAGATGATTACATTGGTTGAACTGCCAAATAAAATATTCACCTGTTCAGGGTCTATGATGTCCTTAAAATTAGGGTCCCATGGTGGTGGTGTAAAAGCAAAGGTTGTATTGTTTAGATCTATAGAAGGCTCGAGTGGTCTTGCCTCCTTTCCTAATATGATTGATGCTTCAATTTCTTGTTCTATAGTGCTCCCTGTGTTAGTCTCTTCAGAGACTATTTTAGCTCTTTGAGTTGAGTTAGCTTCTGTTTTTCAGTATCGGTCTGCGGATTTTATAATCGAAACGTTCCTTCCCCCAAAGAGATCGGAAGGAACCTTGGTTGAAAGGTCTGATTATGATTTAATGTATCTACCTTGTGAGTCTCTAGGCCTATTCATGAAAGAAAGAAAAAAAGAAAAGAAAAAGATACCATTTGATTCCTAGGTCTATTCATGAAAAATAAAAACAAAAAGAAAAACTACTATTGGATTCGACTTTCTTGCAGGGGCCAACTGGACTAAAACATTCTTTGCATCAACTCCATTCCATAATATTTCTTCAACGTGTTTTGACCCAAAATGCCTTGTAATTTCTTCATTACTACCATTGGGTTGTGAATCTGAAATGGTTTCGTCTAAGGATAGTTGTCGATTCCCTTTCCTTGATTTCTTTTTGTGTTATCTACCTCTTTCATTGTTGTTCTCTCTTCCACAATTGGTGTAGGGTCGAGTGGAGGCGACTTCGTTGTGAGGTCAACTTTGATTTCTCTTATTCATTTCCTCTTCGGAACTACTTACTATTCGGGTCAGGTCTATTTATATTTAGTCGGCGTGATATAGCAACAATTGTCTAACATGGTCTTTCTTCCTGCTGATCTTCAATCCTTTTCTTTTTCTATCTTCTCGTTTCAACCTTTTTTTCTAAGGATGCTTTAGTTTTCTATGCTTCAACATGCTTTTGTTTGAGGGTTGGCATAGCTTCCTAGAATGTTGTCTCGACACTCGACTTGAGTATATTCTTGTTGATTTCTTTTTCTTGTCGAGTTTGTTTTTCCTTCAGTTTGACCTTCTTGACTATCTTATTCATGAGAGAGGTAATTGTTTTCTCTCATTATCAGGTCATGAAAGTTTAATGAAATATCTACTTCAAATGTCTCTTTCCAAATAATGTCTGGATCATATGGAGCTTTCTTAGTGTCTATAGTTTGTTTACATTTAGCTATTATTTATTTTTTCTTTCTTTTTATTGGGGTCTGATTCACCGAGGTTCCTCCTTCCATGTCTAGATTTTCAACAAATGGAATTGTGTACAATTCTTCTTCTCTTTCTTCCTCCCACTCAACTTCTATCAAAGGTGTTAATAATGTCAAATTTTCCTTCAACACTTATGGTGGGACTTTCGTCTCATACCCGAACTACCTGTTGAGCTCCTAAAAACTTTGGAGTTTTTTCAATCGATACTCTAAATGCTATTGGTTCTATCCCATCACCGAGTCCACACCAAAATGTAGTGGTGTCTAGACTAAGTTGTATGTGGGAATTCGGTGGTAGTGCCCATCGAAATTTTTCGTCGACCCTCCACCTATGTGAGACATTTTTCATTTTATTGACCCAAATTTTGAACATTTCCTCAATTGGTAAGGAGTCGGGTGAGTCGACTGATCATGGGGAAAAAATCCTATAGTTATTCATAGTCAGAATCTATTTTGTTGTAAATTTTGGCTCCCATACTGGAGTGACTTGAATCATGGTGAGCCATATTAGCATGGATATAAATCTGATAGCTCACCCATTTTACTGACACTCACTGCAGTTACTTTTGATTGTTACAACTAAGTGTTCAACCTAGTTGAATTTCACACATGTTTGAAGGATTTCACCAATAGGCTCAAGCTTGTGATATTGACATTAGATGTCTAACCTGTGGCCATGAAGCATAGTGAAACTATCACGCAAGTCCATTTCTCTCAGAGTTCTATTACCTTATTGATTAAAAACCCATTTGAATTCTTTATTGAAGTTCCTCCTGTGAGGAATTGTATCGATTAATTTGAGTTTAGGGTTTTTGGCACTGCGATGCCCTTGTGTGGTATCCCTGTGATACCATGTATCAATCCTCCATTAATTCCTACTATATATTCTAACCACAAGTCCCATTGTGATATCAACCAACCAAGAATTTGGTGGCATCTTCTTTCCATCCTCCAAAGTCTGCTACCTGCGATGCACCCAAGAAATGTTGGATGCCAACTTCCTCCAAGAAATTTGTTTCTTATTTCCATACTCTAACTTCCATCCCCAATGTGGTGAATTTCTTCCAATGTCTCGACTAGTCGATCTCCTTCATTTTAGCTACATGGATGTTTTGCATATAGACTTATAGTTATGTTGTGGTGGCTTTGTCGAACTTGGATTTTGTTCTTGACTCGACCATGGAGTCCATGACTTGGCCTCTCATTCTTGGCATGGATATGATTTTTGTTGGTATGATTGAGAGTTCAATTTATAAATTTCTCGAGTCACATGCTTGGTTGAAAATTATTTTATCCAAGTTCTCTCATGCTCGGGAGTGAAGAATAAAGAAACAAAGTCATATTCCTCCTCTATATTCATAGGTGGGAGGTTAAGTGGTGACTTTAATTAAACAAGAGGTGTCATTGATTCACATGCATCGAGAGTTATAATGGGAATACATGATTGTTTGTGTGAGGGGATATTTACATCAACAATAGGGTGGAAATCAAACATATCCTATTGAGCATTGATTATGTCGAAGTACTCCCGACAACTATTTGTTTCAAATAAGTCAATTTTATTTTCTTGGGGAGTTTTCCCGACTCAGTCGAATTTTGTTGTTTGATTTTCTTAGTCGGGTCAGTTTTTCCAATCGATCAAGGATCTTCGGTCGAATCGTCAAACCAGGTGGGTTTTCTTTTCTTTGTTGACTTGGTTAATGTTCGACTTTCTAAATCCACGTTCTTTTTGTTGATTTTTTTTAAGATGATCACACTCACTTGATTTATGGTTCCCATGATCGCTTGATTTATATTTTCCTCGCTCACTTGACAAGAGATTTTTGACTAAATGGATATTTCTCTTTCAATGGATTGACTAGATAATCTATTTAAAAGATGGTGAAAATATTGTCTTGGTGCAGAGATTCCTTTGGATTTTTTATTTATTTTCCTCTCTAAGTATCCTTTATGATGACCAAGGGATCTTTTCTCTTCTTATGTTAAGTGTATTTGGCTTGAATGGGTGATTTGTTTTATTGGAATCGATCATATAACTTCTTGTCTTCAAATAGTTTTGTACCAAATTCTAGTAATCGATTTGTTTTTTGCTTATCTTAATTCCTTTTTTTATTAATCTTTCTTTCTTTTGTTTTATTGCTTGTCTTATTTTATTTTCTTATAATTTTTCTTTCATTTTCTTTATTTTTGACTTCAACCTAGGCTTGCATGAAGGGTTTTCGAACTATTCAGATCATGTTGGCCCCCTCGAGGAGGTTTTCACCAACAAGTCTTGAGGATTATATGTGTTATATTTCTTTAGATGGGCCCCATTTACTAGTTTATAAAAGGGGTTCCCTTGCAAAGTCCTTAGTTGAAATACTTCCAATGGTCGTATGTCCTCAACCACATAAGGACCTAACCATGTATTTTTTAAATTTTCATGGTTTTCCATTTATCTGATTGTCATATAATAATACCAAATATCCCGTGTTAATATATTTCTTCTTGATGTGGCGGTCATGCCAAGAGTTTTGTTGGTTATTTTCAGCCTCTTGATGTTGTTGTGCAAGAATCCTTTCTTGTTCTATTTGGTTTAGCTAGTAGAATCATTGTCTTGTATTAAGAATATGGTTGAATTCAAGGACAGATTCTATCCTTCTTGAGTTTGTGCAGAAGTGTAACGAGATTAAAAATTATTGATCATAAACAATCTTTAATGGAATTTGGGCAGTTTATCTTTTGTATGTTGTCCTATATTCCCATAGTACTGCTGGGACCTTATCATCCCAATCATCCCTGTTGAGTCAACACATTTTTTTTATGCTCTTGTGCAATGTTTTTTTAAAGGATTCAACAACACCATTAGCTTGTGAATGTTAGGCGGTCATCTTTCTGTAGTTGATCATGAAATTTTTAAGTAATATTTCAATTATGCCATTGACAAAATGAGTTCCCTTATTGATAATTAGTGTTAAAGGAAAACGAAATCTAGTTACTATATTTTCATATATGAATTTGGTTGATGTCTCTTTTGTACAGTTTTCAATTGGTTCTGCCTTTGCCCATTTGGTTAGCTACTTGACTGCTGTGATTATATACTTCACCCTAGTTCTCTTGGCTCTTTTTGGGAAGGGACCAACGAAGTCGATAGCCCATATCTCAAATGGTAAACTATGCTTTACTGAATGTAATTGAATTTTTCTTTTGCACAAAGGTAACCCCATCCTCTAGCATTTAGCGCACATATTCACCTACTCCATAAATTCCTTATGTAAGGGCAGACACCAAAGTCCTACCTAAGGATCTTCCTGGCTATTGTTTTGGCTTGAAAATGACCTCTCGAAGGGCCCACATGAAGTTCATTCATTATATATTCTCATTCATGTTCTAGTGCACATCATCTCAGAATATCATCAGTTTCTAGTTTATAAAGGTATCCATTCATGAGAGTGAATGGTGTTGTTTTAAATACTAGGATATTTTTATTAGCCGGGAGATCATCAGGAACCTTCCCCTCTTCTAAAAAAATTATGATTTCTTTGATTTGCTTGGGGGAAACTTCGACATGAAATAGTTGTGCATTAGGTAAGTTGTCCTCTATCCCAGTCAGATCTTCTCCTATGTCAAGTCGAGATAGATGGTCTAAGATGAAATTATTTTGTCTTGGTCGAACTACTACTTCAAAGTTGAACTCTTGGAACAATAGTATCCATCGACATATTTTTCCCTATGTTAACACATAAGATTGTATGGGTCAAAAAATTCACCTTGGTTTTGTTTTTCGATTCCTTGGTTTTTTTTTTTCGATTCATAAGGTTTATAAGACATAGGTTTTGAGTCTTTAGGTTGTAATCGTAAAGTTATATTTGGTTTCAAAATGAATAATGTTATGTTTAGCCTTGGTCTAAAGTTTGAGTTATGTGATTGTTTTCATGACAAGGTAAGAAGCCCAGGTTTACCAGGTACTCCATGAGGTTTTTCATGCTATTTTAAAGACTGAAAGAAGGGTTTTGGCTGACTCATCTATTGGTGCTATGAACTCATTTCCTATAGCAATTTCTTCTAAATATTTGATCATAAATCCCAAATGGTGATGTGGGTTTTTCTGAATTTTTTTGTGGAGGAGAATGATAATGGAGTTGACCTGGTGACAAAAATTCATCCTAATCTAGTTTGGAATTTGAAAGATAAAATTAAAACACCAGTGCATTGCAAATTGGCATTGAAAACTCTTTGTTTTGCATAGTTGTTGGATATTCGCCTTGTTTGGAGGTTTCCACCTGTCAAGGAAGGTTCGAATGGTATCCCAAGAGTTATTTGGAAATGAGGGACATGTGTTACATATCCATATCAAGAAGAATGACCTATTTCAAAAGGCATTTATCATAATAGACAAAATCCCCTAAAATAGGAATTTGTTAGGTTTTTCTTGGAGTCTTTTGTAACAAGACTACTAAATCGAGGGGGATCCTATGTAACTCCTTGGTTTCGAATTCCTTAGGGTATATAGATATAATTGAGTATTTATGAAAGTGGATTTTGAGAAGGGAAGGTTGGAATGGGGTAATGGAGGACTCATTTTTTGAGATACTATCTATGTAACAGAGTGACCTCTATTGTATGTATCAGACTTAAGACCCTTTAGGTAATGGAAATAATACCTTTTTCTTATTCATCCTATTCTATCTTGATTTGATTTCAGTTTTTTAAATGATTCAGTTGGTTGATTATATCTGTGTTGCAATTGAGGATCTATTGTAATATTGTTTGCAAAATATCAGAGTTTTCCTCTTTGATGTTGAGAAGTTCCTGTGTCAAAGAATTTTATTCATATATGTATCAATACTACCTGATGTAGATGATAGATATATTACATTTTATTTTAAATTCTTCCACCTATTCATGTTATGTATTTAGATATTGATCTAAAATTATTCAAAGCATTATTTGGTGGTGTGTATTGTATGGAGTAAGCAATGATTGACAGTCCTATCTGATTTTTCCATCCATTTGCACTTTTATAAATTGTTATATTTCACATTATGATGGGTACTAAGCTTACACTTATAGAATTCAAAGTGTGACCTTCAGTGCTAACATTTTTGGCACCGTTGTTGAGGACAAAGTTGAAGATTTTCCCTGGGAAGAAAAAAAAAAGCTTAGCTCTAGTCTTTGATGGTGAATATAGGTTGATGACATAATATTGAATGCAATTTTCACCTGGAAACTTCATGAAAGAAAAATCTAGTGGCGAATCCACAATTTCAGAATTTCAAAGGCATTTGCTATTGTTTTGGCTCAGAGTTTTGCACCTCTTAACTTTTCTGCAGTTTCTGGTTTCCCACATCCAATACCTCATATGTCAGAATGGGGAGATTTTCTTCCTATATTCAGAGAAATAAAGGGGGATAATCCTGGACATCATTTCATTAAGTTTCATCAATGCATGGATCAGTTGGATCTACATCATGAGGATGTATTAATGAAAATGTTCATGCATTCATTAGAAGGTGATGAACGAGAATGATACTTTTCTTGTCCTACTTCTAGCATACTGTCCTTGAGAGATTTCCATGGTACATTCAATGAGCACTGTAAAAGGTATTTTTTAGCTGAATTTATACTTGAGAATTGTTGTGAGGAGTTTGAAAAGGATATTCAACATATAGTAGGTATTTCTTCAAATTGTAAGGCTGAAATTGATTTTTCTGTTGAAGAAAGCAAGGAAAAATCATATCATTCCTTTCCTAGTTTTCCAATGTTGAAAGAAGATTTTGTTGATTGTTCTTATAATGAAAACATTGGAGGCCATGTGGTATATGAATTTTTCCTTGTAACAAATTTCTCTAAAAATAATTCCTCTGATGAGTTAGTTGTCCCAAATGTTGACAAAAATCATCCTATCCTTGATGGATACTTTGATAATAAGAAACTGATTTTTACTAAAGAACATACATAACTTATTAGAAGCCAACTAATATATGGTAATGAAGAAGATAAGGAGGAATTGCATCAACATTTTTCTTTACCACCCATTGATGAGCAGAAATATCCAAGGATCAATGAACTCAAACAACATATGAATAGTTATGGATCATATGAGGACTACCATTTTGTTGAAAAATCATCCTTCACAAAGGAGCAATATTGCCTTCTTAACAAATTGAAAGTGTGCCATGTTCTTCAAGATCCAGTGGAAATTTGGATGGATTCCTTTCTTGAAAAAGTCCCAATTTTTGTAACTCTAGGTATATCTCTTATTTGCCGCAGTGGTGTAATATTTTCTAGGAACTTTTGCTGAAAATATTACCTTCTTTTTGTATTTTCTCAAAGAGCTGCCTGCAAAATGTTATTTTCATCAATCATATACTTTCATGGTTGTCGTGGAAGTTTTCTTACACCTAAGAAAATTCATTAGTTGGTTAGAATAGACTTCTTTTTTCAACAACTTGTCGATTGGAAAGGTTAGGTTAGAGTAATGTTGAATAAATTTTCTATAGTATCTATATAGTATTCCCAAGGAATATTTTTATATTCTTTTGATTGATTGTCGGGTTCAAGTTGAAAATAACTTTATTTTCCCCATGTCAACCTTGATTCCATATTCGCATAGAATGTGACCTAGCAAGATATCTATTGGTGTTACAAAAATGCATTTTTTGATATTCAATAATAAATGAATTTGTCGACATCTTTCAAACATAATTTGGAGCCACTGGATGTGGTATTTCAACAAGGTATAAATATTCTAGTCATCAAAGTACACAACCATTTTTTTGTAAATGTATTCCTAAAATGCTTTGACAACTATTCTAGATAATACTGCTAGAGCATTCTTGAGCCGAAACGACATGATTCTATATGAAAATGACCCAAAATCAGAGACAAATGTTGTTTTCCCCTAATCTTCTTTTGTAGTAGGTACTTGGTTATAGCTCGAGAAGCCGTCTGTGAATGAGTAGCATTCATGCTCGATGAGTTCATTAATGATTTAATGAGCGAATGAAGTTGTGAATGGATCAATTACTGTTATCTTGTTTAACCCTCAGAAGTTGACATATATTCTTATTTTCTTTGGGTCCTGATTTTTATGTTGCATGACCATTGGAATTTTCCATTCTGAATTGTCCATAGGGCATATTATGTCGACAACTAACATTGCCTCTATCTCTTTTTAAAATATGGGTTTATACTTATGTGCTAACTTGTGTAGCAAATTTTTGAAGGGATTGGACTAAAGGATAAGGTTTATTTTCACCTCTCCCATCTCTTGCACCAATCCTTTCAAATATTTGTAATAACTTGCAAAGACGTTTGGGTATTCTCAAAATAAGTCGACTATTTCTCTAGTTTTTTTTTCCTACCAATAGTCTCTTGTTCTCTCCATTTCTAGCCGACCATCTATTGAGATGTCAATTTTTTTAGTTTTAATTTCTGCATCCATCCACTTGGGTGATTTGTATTCATCTATTTTTCATTCTCCTTCTAAAACCTTATTATAACTCGGGTGTGTTATAAACCTAATTTGCACCAGACATGCTTACCTAGCATCATGCCATCTCATATTCCTTCTTTGCCAAAACACTGCTGAATAACTCTTCTTAAAAACCCCTTTTATAAAGGCCCACGCGCCTTGCTCCATTACTGCACACGTGTACACGCTAGCTGACCCAAGACAACCTGCATGTACCTACAAAAGCATGAAAAAAAGAAAGTTGTTGACGGAACACATAACTTTGGGTAAGTTAACTAAACCTTTCGACCATGCATGGCTGGACATTCAACCAAATACCTATCTCCTTCTAACCTATAAAAGAAGGGTTAGGAGTCCCATTTGAAAAGGAGGAGAATCATAGTAAAGAAACTATACCCGATTTCACATTCCCTTTGTCCAAACCTTTAGCCATCCTTGTGCAAAGAGAAGTATAGAGAAAAGAAGTTGGAGGACAGTTGAAGAGGAGCCCAGGACCAGGTTCGTGGAGAAGTGGTTGGCTTCATCATTGTAAGTTGATTTATTGAAGTTAATAATAAAGAAGTACTTTTCCCGTCCCACCATATGAGGTTTTTATGGTTTATTGCATACATGTTGATTAAATCTCTAACCCATTAATTTGTAGATCAAATGCATGTGGAGTTCTTTGTTTGTCTTGTGTGAATGCAGGTTAGCCTTGGGAGGAGAGATGTAGTCAAAGAGTGACCAAGCATGAAGAAGGATCGATATCAAACGCCTGAAATAAGGTATGCTCACTTGATCTTCTTAACTATGTATTTGCTTAAGAATAATGGGGATTAGGTCTGGGATGGCGGTAGAAAATAGGAATCTTTAGGTCTTTTTTGCATGCATGATAAAACCCTAAGTGCTAGTCCATAGGGGGATTTCCAACTCACAACAGAATTGGCGACCATACTGGGGATCTCTAGGGTTTCTGGGAATGTTTTTTCTTGGGTATTTTTAAGAACTGGTTTCATTTCTTGTTTTTAAAGTTTCTGCAAAAGTCTGAGCTAATAGAGATTCTGGTCTTCCATACCAGTTATCTCTGTTTCTTTGCTTGACTGTATTTTTTTTTTCGAGACCCAAAGAGGTAGACGCAGCCTATATAAGGTTTGCACGTGTGTACCCATGCCCTACCTTCCCACAACCTGCATGTACACGCTAGCCGAGTAAGTGTCAGTCGCGTGTATGATTCCATAAAATTTCTTTTAGAGAGGTAGTCATCCTCTCCCTTGTCAAGAATAATCCTTCTCAGAGGTTTTCTAGAACTCTTTCTAGCCTTTGTTGTTTGTAGTCTGTAGCTTAGTTTTTACCTCAGATTGGTTTGTTCTATGAAATTTTCCTTCAATTGTTTTCTTTTTCTGTCAAAGTAAGTTTCTGAGTCTTCAAGAGATTTTGGTTCTCAATACCAGTAGTCTTTTCCAGTGCTTGATTGCTTGTAGTTTCATTTTTTGAAGAGTTGCAGAAGTACACGTGACCTGCATAAGTTCTACATGCGTGTACACATGCTTTGACCATACACATCTCGCATGCACACGCTGGCTGTTGAACTGTCAGCAGCGTGCCTGTTGAGAAAAGTTTTTGGTTTAAGGAGAGGCAATCATCCTTTCCTTGTCAAGAGTTATACCTCTCAGGGTTTGTGGTCTCTGCCATACTATCTTAGCCTAGGTTTGGACTCTATTATAGCTTGATTTTTCATTTAGAAGATTTCTTGTGTTTCCTAGCTTTTTTAAATTACTTTTAGCTTGAAATTTTAAGAAAAATGAGTTGCATTTAAAAATGGGGGGGCCATGAATCGTGCATTCATCAATTTCTTTTACAATCTTTTGTTATTTCTGCTTTGATTGGAAGAAAATATAAAAAAAAAAACTTAGCTTGTTAGATCTCTTTCTTTCCTGGCATTTTCTTTGCATTGTTATTTGAAAAATAAAAATAAATTAGCATAGCGTTGTGTTTTCTTCTAATTTTAAAAGCATTTCAAAAGGAAAAAAAATAAGAAATATAATCATTCTTTGCCAGTGTTCATATAAGTTTCATCATTTTTCGTAAGAGTCTTAACACCATCAATTTTACTACCGTACCCTTTTGAGTAAATCAATCTAGTAAAAAGAATGCTAATTAAAATTTACTATGCTTTATGTTTGTAGGGTCCATCAACTAGATTAGGGTAGAGCCTTGATTTAGGTTGGAGAGGAAACTCTTCAAGGATATAAAACAAACATACGAGTCTGTGCTAAGGAGTGTAGAAGTCCAGTAATGTGGAAATTATCCAGGACCCCCCTCTAACATAGGGTCTAAACACGAGGTCGCCTGCGGAAAGTTAGCGAAGATAACCCCTCCAAAACTGGACCAAGCGTAGTGGGGAACGCATATAGAGGACTTGTCTTGGGATTCCGTTGATCACATTTTCCAAGGAGCTTTGTGGGTCTCAAATCCATTCGAGGTCCTCAGTCATCTTCCAGAACACTTTATTTTGATACCCTTGATAGGTTTCGGGCTTGATACCCTATTCATTGTGGTCCACCCAACTGTCGACTGTACCCGCCTGATGATGGTTCACGAGATGGCAACTTAGTTGCCTTTATTTTAGGGACTTAAACAGGTGACTGCAGGGGTATACCATAGTACCTAAGGCATCCATCAGGCCACTCTTTACAGAGTATACCTGGAGGGTGCTTCCGTATTCGAGTTGCACTTGCACCAGTAAGTTGCTCTAGTGTTGGTTGGTGTAACTGTTCTTCCAACTAATTAGTCATTTTCTTTATTTTCCTTTAGGATTTTTTCTAGTGTGTGCTCTATGCTCCCTAGTTTTCCATAGTGAGTTAGTCATTCATTTCTTTGGGTCTCTGACCTAAAGTGGTAGACCGCCCACTTCGCCGGTCGTGAGGACTTTTTGGTCTTCCTCTTAGAAACATGGAGCCACCTCTTTATAGTCGTTGTTTTGATACCACTGGTTCTCCAGAGTCAGTGTGAGACTTTTACAGATTTGAACAATCCTGCAAGGGAAAAACCTATTCATAATATCTTCATGGCTAAGGTTATTGATGATACCAACCAAGGAACCCCTTCACAAGGGGATCCTTGTGCTTTTTCTTTCTTCGGAAACGTTGGTGTCTCTTTGATGGCCACTCTATACATTCCTGGGTTGAATGTTGGACTACTGGTTTGGTTGGGTACCATTCCAAATGTCCCAAATGATCTTGATGCTTCTCAGTTAGGCACCTTAAGTCATGGGCACCCTATTGATGTTTCTTCATCAGCAAAGTTTTCTCCTCCTCCTTCTCCCGCCTCTGGTGAAAGTACAGTTACTAGTAACCGTAAGTCTAAATAAGATAGTAAGAGGAAGAATAGGAAGAAGAAATCACCAACCTCTACAAGAGGTGTTGGAGATAGGTCGAGAACCTCTGCAAGTCATGTTGAGGACTAGCACCCATCCTCTGCAAGTTATGCTGGGGGCACACACCCACCCTGTACAAGTCATGCTGGGGGAAAAAGTCCAGTCACTGCTAGTCATATTGGTAATAGGTCTACAGCCTCTGCAAGTCATGTTATCGACCCATCACTAACCTCTGCAAGTCTTGTTGGAGATGTGCAACCAACCACTTCTAGTCATACTGGGGGAATTAATTCTGTTGAGAAACCTAGACGGATAGGACGTAAGCCTAATTTCCCTTGTAAGCTTTTCAAGGGAGATCACCTTACTCATTTGTGCCCTGGCATTCCAGAGGTACAAAGATTGTGGTCCCTGTCTACAAGATCTTCTAATTCTGAGTCTTTTGAGGTTTCTTCGCAGTCTATTCAACCATTGGTTGAGAAAGTGGTCATGTTGATGTAGTCATCAACTGATCCCACTCCTCTTTTGAGGGGTGAGGTTCCTTTAGATCTTGTAGTCTCTCAGCCTATTCAACCAGTGGTTGAGAAAGTGATTATGTTGATGTAGTCATCATTTGATCCCACTCCTCTTTTGAGGGGTGAGGTGCCTTTATACCATGTAGTCTCTTAGCCTATGCAACCATTGGTTGAGAAAGTGGTCACGTCGATGCAGTCATCGGCTGATCCCACTCCTCTTTTGAGGGGTGAGGTGCCTTTAGACCATGTAGTCTCTCAGCCTATTCAACCATTGGCTGAGAAAGTGGTCATGCCGATGTAGTCGTTGGCTAATCCCACTCCTCTTTTGGGGGGTGAGGTGCCTTTAGACCATGTAGTCTCACATCCTATTCATCCATTGCTTGCGAAAGTGGTCATGACGATGCAGTCATCGACTGATCCCACTCCTCTTTTGTAGTGTGAGGTGCCTTTAGACCATGTAGTCCCATAGCCTATTCAACCATTGGTTGCAAAAGTGGTCATGCCAATGTAGTCATCAGATGATCCCACTCTTCTTTTGGGGAGTGACGTGTCTACCGACTATGTTTTTAGCATTTCTGGTTCAATATTTTTTGAACAAGGGGGCATTCCGCTCGTTCTGAGCACACCCCCTCCAAGCCCTAGGATGGTTTCCTTTGATTGGAATGACCTTGTTGAGCCTTATCTTCCTTCTGTCACACCTTTTCAAATAAGGGTTGAAGTTAATTCAACAAGCATTTATCGATGTATCATGGATGAAGGATCCTTTGCAAGTATTTTATCCTCCTCAGTTTGGAAAGTCTTGGGATCTCTTGAGTTTGTGTCTTCTTCACATGAACTATTGGCTTTTGATAGATGTCCTAGTGAATATCTGGGGATTCTTCCTCAGTTACCTATCTCGTTAGGTGGGAATACTATCTGTGTCGATGTATAGTGGTGCAAGGCCCGTTAGATTTCAATATGCTTCTCAGGCGTGATTATGTATATGCTATGAAAGCTGTGGTATCTACGCTCTTCTGGGTGATGCATTTCCCTCACAATGGAAGCATTGCCACTATTGACTAGCTGGAATCTGATAATCACCATCCTAATTCAACATTAGTTCAAGCTTCCCCTTTATATATTCCTAGTGTTCGTGTAGACTCCACCTTGCCACGGGTTAATTATGTGGCGGCTTATCCTTGGTGTTCAATTGCTTCTGAGCAGGAACCTGTACAATCATGTTTTCCTTCTCGAGACTTGGAATCAACAATTGATCCATTGGTGTATCCAATGGGGGCATGGGAGCCCTTAATTCCCCCTCTTGGTCCAAGTAGGCTTAAGTATCCTTCTGAGTCTGATCTCGTTGTTTGTATATCCTCAAGCCCTCGTGCTTGTGACTCTTCACTGATAGACTCTTCCAATCCTGGCTAGAACCTCCATCATCATATGGAGTATGGTCATTTTACTTCACCCTTTGGGACTGTCAACCATCGTTTGTGTGATTTCTCAAGTTTTCAATTGCCTTCAGATAAGGCTATCCTTGAATCCATGACTACAGTTTCTATACCGCGGGAGGAATTACACCGTGGTTTGTGTTTTCTTCCCTTTTGGGAGACTTCCCAAGTTGACTATTGAAGAGACTCCTGGTCTGAGCCTAGCAACGGGCTCTACCTGAACTAGTTTCATACATGAGTTGTAGCCCCCATGGAGTCTTCTTTAAGCCCTTTTCAGACTCCCTAAAGATGAAAAGATTGCCAAGTGAACTTGTTTCTTCACACTCGTTAAATTGTTCCAGAAGAAGGTTCCTTACACGGGTCTTCTTTTAAGCCCTTTTCAAACCCTATAAACATGAAAAGATTGCTGAGCAATCTTGTGGCCTTTCACGCTCATTAAACTGAAATTTGATGTCACGTCTATTCGGCGGTAGTTTACCCCTTTTTCGGTCTGGACGGTCAACTGTACGAACAACGGTATACTCTAAGGAACTTTAGTTCTCTAGAAGAGTACCCCCAGGTATCATTTTAACGTTTTTTCGGGCCTGAGGGACTAAATGTATGAAAAAGGAACCCCCACGAAGTCCATAGTTAAGCTCTTTTCAGTCTCCCTAAAATTGAAAAGATTGTCGAGTGACCTTATTCTTTCACACTCGTTAAAATAGTCCAGAAGAACATTCCTGACAGAGTCCATAGTTAAGCTTTTTTCAGACTCCTTAAAAATGAAAAAATGGCCGAGTGATCTTGTCTTTATCAAACTCGTTAAAATGGTTTTGAATAGATGTCTTTTCTATGCTAATTTACCCCTTTTTCGAACCAACTAGACTACCTTCGAAAAAGGTACCCCAGTGGAGTCTCCTTTCATGTTTTCCAGACTCTCTAAATATGAAAAACTGTCGAGCTTACCTTCTCTGGGCTCATTAAACTTACATCGAAGGACGTTACCATTGTGTGTCTTATTAATCACATTTTCATACCCACATCTTTGGCCTAATGTCGACTCCATGTTGCTCTCAACTGAACCATCTGAAGCATGCCTTATATGCAAGCCCTGTAGCACTTTGCCTCTGCATCTTGACACCTTTGGCCCCTGGAGGATTTTTCCAGAGTGTCCTTACTTTGAAAATCAGTCTTGTCCCTATGCCTCAAACTTGTATGTTTGAAACACTCATTCCTCCTTTGTAACGTAACATTATTTTATTATTTTTCCAAAATTATTGAAAAAGACAAAAAAAATCAAATATACCCCAAAACGACAAAGGGAAAAGTATTTTCTTTATTGGAAACATAATGAGTCGCCCGTGGATAAAGCACATCTGTTCGTTTGTTCGACAAACTCTGGGATTTAATACGACCTTAGGAAGTTGTTCTCGCTACATAGATTTGTGTCCTCCTCTATTTGGTTATTCTTCCAAACATATGGAGAGTTTGTGTTGCCTTTTCCCTCATAAACTTATGTTAATTCCATGTTGCATGAGTCTCATCATTTGTCATTCTATTGTCCAAGGGAAGTTTTTACCAAGCCTAATTCAGCCCCTCTATAGTTTGTCTCTTGCCCTCATGCCCGACCATCCTAAACATCCAATCAAGTCTTTGTTCGAAATCAATGAAGCCTTCAGTTTGATCATCAAGATTCTCTAGTCCATGACCAACGAGTCGTCGAAGACCTCTAGGTAGTGAAGTTGTACATTCATATTACACTCCTACTTGAGTTTTGAATATTTTGAAGTTGTTTCTCGAGCTCTAAAGACCTCATCTCCAGCCATCAGGCCTTATCAGCTTCTACAAGATGGATACTCTACATGTATATTTTTTTGATTTCGAGATGTAGCTCCGTTGTGTATTGTTCGTGGCTACACTTTATATAGTTATATGACATGGATCTATAGTGTACTTGATTGGTAGCCATGATTTTATTTTATCCTGAGCATGGGTATGCCCACCTCAATGAGACAATTATTATTTTGCAGACGACAACTCCTAATTTCTGGTCCCTGGGCTCACTTGTTTGGCACATCGGTGAAGATTGTTAATGTATTTCGGCCATCAGATGCTCTTCTGACCTCACACATTAGGGGGCATCTGTTATAACCCTAATTTTCACTAGACATGCTTACCTGGCATCAGACCATCTCATATTCCTTCTTTGCCAAAACACTGCTAAACAACTCTTCTTAAAAATCCCTTTTATAAAGGCCCACGCACCTTGCTCCATTACTGCACGTGTGCATAGGCTAGCTGACCCAAGACAGCTCGCGTGTACCTACAAAATAATGAAAAAAGGAAAGTTGTTGATGGAACACATAACTTTGGGTAAGTTAACTAAACCTTTCAGCCAAGCATTGCTAGACATTCGACCAAATACCTAGCTCCTTCTAACCTATAGAAGAAGGGTTAGGGGTCCCATTTGAAAAGGAGGAGAATCATATTAAAGAAATTATCCCTGATTGCGCATTCCCTTTGTCACAACCTTTATCCATCCTTGTGCAAAGAGAAGTATAGAGAAAAAAAGTTGGAGGATAGTTGAAGAGGAGCCTAGGAACAGGTTCATGGAGTAGTGGCCGACTTCATCATTGTAAGTTGATTTATTGAAGTTAATAATAAAGAAGAACTTTTCCCATCCCACCATATGAGGTTTTCATGGTTTATTGCATACATGTTGATTAAATCTCTAACCCATTAATCTTTAGATCAAATGCATGTGGAGTTCTTTGTTTGTCTTGTGTGAATGCATGTCAGCCTTGGGAGGAGAGCTACACTCAAAGAGCGAACAAGCGTGAAGAAAGATCAATATCAAACGCCTAAAATAAGGTATGCTCACTTGATCTTCTTAACTATGTATTTTCTTAAGAATAATGGGGATTAGGTTTGGGATGATGGTAGAAAGTAGGAATCTTTAGGTCTTTTCTGCATGCATGATAAAACCCTAAGTGCTAGTCTATAGGGGGATTTCCCACTCACAACAGGGTGGAAGTTAGGTTTTTATGTATCTTCCTTATCCTCCTTGGATATTGAATACACTATATTTACATAATTACTTACTCCAGGATGTCTTCTCTTCCAGGTCAAAACTTCATCCAAGAAAACTTATGTTTTCCATGTCTATTCAATGAGTCGTTATGCTATCTTGATTTTGTGTTGACAAAAAATTGCAAGTCGATGTTGAACCTATGTCGACTTTTTCTTGCCTCTCTTTTTTATTTCATCAGGATTTGGTTTCTTGGATTTTTTATTTATTTATTTTGCATCCTCTCGCAAATGCGCCTCCTCTAGGATGAATACAAAATATTTTGTCTTGAACAACCTTGAGATGTCAACTTGTACTGGAAACTTCTTTCTGCCAAAAATTTCTACAAAGCATAAGGTAGCTATGTTCCACATTTTTAGTCATGGGGGATGGGTTTCCCACCATCGGGATGCCTAGCTGGTGAAGGATTCTAATTAAATTTTCACCCTCCCTTGTTCTTCGATTGATTTATATACTTTGTCGATATAAGTCGTTGGGAAATTTCTTTCAGTAAACCATAGGGGAGATCTCATTTGTGTATTATTAGGAATGAACATTGGTGTTTGATTTAGATTTTTCTCTAGCATGATAGGGGATGCTTGTATTGAGAAGCATGTTCTAGATCATTTTATTGGGATCGCCTCTATCGACCAACACTCCTTAGCTTTGGATTCATAATTCTCCATTTTCCAATTGTAAATTTTTGTATTTGAGTTCTATCTTATTGGGAATGGTGATCCGAATAAGATTTCTCCTTCAATGGTTGGCTCAAATTTATCTTTTTATTCATTCATTACTTGTTATAGATGACGATACTCATGGGACTCATCTGATGTTTTGACCCAAGGTTTTCATTATTTTGGGTTCAAGGGTATGTTGATCTTCCTTCCACTAACTTTTGGTTTAATCCTATCTCTTTCAAGTGATATTGTCACCTTCATATTCCGACCCCATGGTCTTCCAAATAATGTAGGATATGCAGGGATGCCTTAGACTAGGTTAATGACTTCAAATTCGACTCTGGTTAGGATTCCCATTATGAAATATATGAAACTTTTGAGTGTGCCAATTTGTTCAATGAAACTTTGATATGATATCTTTAAGACGTTCATTTTTGGATCTAGAAATGGTTTTCCAAGTCAAATCCATGTTTCTCTAGGGAGGATATTTACTTGCAATCTGAAGTCGAAAACAACTTGCGTAATCATGTAGCCATCGATTTCTAAGTCGACTTGCAGGTCGAAGTCATTTATATGCATCTCCTGTGAAAATTGTTGAATATTTTTTACGGGTCTTTAATCCTCTTTGTATTCTCTCAGGATGCACAATAAGTCAATGAGGCGAATGACCGACTGGTTTTCTTTTAATAATTGGATAAATTCTTCTAGTACAGTGTCTAGAATTCTTGACTATCCTCCCTTGTTTCCATTCAATTTGTCTTGGTCGATATTATTAAAAAATTCCACTGCTTCATGCATTAGATTTTCCTCATGTTCATGGTCGGGTTATGTATTTCGGTATCCCTTTTGTTGGGATGGAGGATCTGGATAGATACATTTTACTGCTCTGGATCGTGTTACTACATGGACATTTTTGGAATTTAGAACATATTTCTTGGGAAATGTATGCAAGAGGTTTACATTTCTCTTGTTCATCACTTTCTCTAATATAATCGGGAAATCATCAAGTGAGTGGTCACCCACTCCACATATATTACATAACTTGATATCAATTCTTTCTTTTATAGGGAAATGATGACTTGTGTGGTCCTCCTTCCAACAATTAAAGGAATAATAATAACCTCGACCAAGTCCTCTACCTATTTCTCCCCGTCTTCCTTTGTATCAACCTCTTCCTTGGTAACCCCTGTGGCCTCGACCTTTGTATCGATTTCCATTTCCTTGGTCGAGATTCTGGTTGGCCTTCTGTGTGATATACCAAATAAATGTTAATTTTTTTTTCCATTTAACCAACATTATTCTGTAGAATGGTTATTTTACTCACAAATATGGCACCATTTTGGTCAGGAATTCCTAAAATTATGTGGTTAGTTCCTCACTGCGTGATTTGTTACACCTTCACAAATGTTGCAGAATGTTTTGATTTATATACGTTGGATGGATGGATCCAGTACGCCACTAAATTTACAATAGTCTTTTGTATGTCCTCCATTGGATAAAATGGTGCACTAGATTTCATTCCATGGAATGAACATATTTTTCATGGATTGTTGTAATTATGTGAGTTGTTATTTTAGTCTTTTCTCTATTGTTGATGGAGTTGATGCTCCTTCATTTTCCATCTCTATGCGTTGAGATTTTTTCAATGCTTCCTTGCATGACTGAATGTTGTACATTCATATTGGTGCTAGAAGTTTTTGTAACAATCCTACCACATACCATTGTACAAGTAATATTTCTTCTATTACATAAGGAATTTGACTTAGTATACATTTGAATATTTTATCGTATTCTAGAACATTTTTGACCAGAATTTGTTTGATCTCTTTCAGTTTTTTGACCAAGTGGCTCACATATTTTGTTTTAAATAATGTGAGGAAACTATGCTTTATCTATTCCTTAGATCACTATTGATTGTTTGTGAAATTCATGAACCAGGTGAAGCCGCTAGATTGAAGTGCGACACCAAATTGTGCCATCTATTTGTATTCATTGGTAATGTTAGTTGCATCATAAAATATCTCACAAATGAACCAATGTCATTTGGGATCTTCATCACCTTCATAAATTGGAATATGGTTGAGGTCCATCGTGAATTTCTTGGGGTTTTCCAGAACTAGAAATATTGCAATACTTTGATTAGAATTTGACTAGGAAGTCAATACGGTATTACTTTGGGGAGTTGGAATTTGATTGTTCAACTCAACTAATACAATATTCCACTCTTCTTTAGTTGAATAATATTCTAGTGCTAATTTTGTTTATTCTATTCTTGGGGTTATATCATATGTATGACATCCTTAATCTATATATTCTACTAATTATCCTCTCAAAGTTTGTGTCGATTTGTTTTCACTATCTATTGATTTAGAATCTTCAAAAAGTAAATTTGGTAGGGGGGTGGAGTCTGTGATATCTCTTATGTGGAGGAATATATCCTATGGTTGATTTTTAATATTCTCTTGCACTTTAATCATAAGCGTGTCTCTTATGTGACCATCATTATCAGTTCAACACCATACCTTCGGGGATTGAGTGTCCATATGAAGTCTCTAAAGGAGGAAGTCTGTGATGTGTGGGTTAGGAATTCTTTTAGGAGAATGTCGAATTGTGGATCCCAAATCATCAATATCCATGCTATCGACTTTTTCCATTTCTTTCTAGGCACCACTGGCTGCCATACACACTTGCAAGATTGCATTCCTCCCATAACTTGTCGAGGCACTCTCTAGGGATGCTCTAGTGAACTGTCGTGCCTAGGTAGGTTTTCTATGTGAAATTCTTGGATCCCTTTCGTTTTGTAACTCTTCTTTCCTCATTTTTCTTTTGTCCCTCTCTAGCATTTGAACGTTAGTTGAGGGTTTATATATCTGTGATTGTTATGAAAAATTCCCTCTTGAATCTAGCATGTCACTTTTTCTTCCCTAATTTAGACATTTTTTACTTTGGTGAAATCGAATCGACTTATATCATCTCACGCATTATCCAACCCCTTATATTCGACCTGACTTACTCAATTTTGATGATTTTTCTCATTCTTGTTGTTCTCATTTCTTCAAAAAGTAGTCCCAAGCTTCTCTTGTATCTTTTCCATTGGCTTCAAGAAATTCTTCCCACTCTTCTTGATTTTATTTCCAATTTGAGTTCGGTGGAGGATTGGCCAAGAGGGGTCGATATTCGAAAATGTCTCTAAATACCTTGTATAGGATAAATTTATGAAGCAAGGATGAGATAGTGTAAATGAAGTCGTCATGAAAGTCAGTGTAAAATTTTTGTTTTACAGTTTTGACTGACAATCTATCTTCAATTGGTTTTTGTTCGATATAATCATGTAAAATTATTTCAAACCACTCGTTCAAGTTTGTTCTTCCTCCATTTATTATTTTTTTCATCAATTCTTCATCTGGAGTAAGTTTTCACATTAGGTGATTGATTGAGATATTCAAATAGTAGCTCTAGAATAACTTCTAGGAATAATTTGTGTGTTTATGAGAAGAACTGTGTACGTGCCTCTGCTAGTTTCAGTCGGTTCCTCCTTGCAATTTTTTTTATGTAATCATTAATTTTTCATTGCCACCATTTGTGTATGTCTTCCAAGCTTAACATCTATGTGATTTATATTGTATACATTCTTGTTTCATAACTATCAGCAATAGAACCAATGTTGTAGTTGAGAGAAAGTACGAGAGCTTACTAGTAGTTCCTTACACAGAGCATCATGTGTTACATCATTATATATAAGCACACATAGAGACACATGGACACATACACACGTAATGGGATGACTATCATATGCACTTTTATTATATCTATAAACAATGTTATTCTCTCTAATACATAGTCACACACACACACACACACACACACACATGTCATATAGTTTCTTTTCAGTTACAGTTCTTAACTGCCTGGTCAATCGACTCTAACTGTCTATTTGACCAAATCCTCTATCTGATTTCTTCATTTGACTGGATTGGTCACCCAATGGGTCTAGTCAACATAGCCAACTAGCCCCTACAACAATACCATTAAATTCCCCACTTGGAGGAAAATATGCATCATCATAATCATAATTGTTTGTTTCTTTAAATTCCTACAACGAGGATTATCTTTGGGCCTTTAAATTTCATTTTGTTGCAATTGACACTTTTTTTCATGGTTGACTTGTACTGATGTATGACTCATATGTGCAAGTGTCTTTGTATAGACATGCACATGTGAACATTGATGGTAGATATAACACTTCAAAATCATGCAATGTCATTAAAGTGAACCATTTTTATGTCAATGATTATCATGAGTATGAAACATTATTATTTCAACATTGTTTTGGTTTGATCTATGCATCATTCAAAAATAATGAAATAACATTTACATAAAACTAGATTTGGTTTAATGAGTATGTGGTCCAATTCAAATTGACACATTCATTTTTATTTTATTTTGTGATATCCTAGTTTTGACCCTTTGGAAGTTCTAAACATGATTATGTAATGCATTCACCCTTGATGTTGTACTCAACCAACTACAAAACTAGGTTTTTACCCACATAGTGCACAACTACCAACATACTAACATTAACAAAAAATAACAATTTAAAGAATGCCAAGAGGAATTCATAGTAATAGGAAAAGGAAACAAGATAAAAAACCATTTAAACAAGGACTCACGCTTATTTATTAACAAGATATAATTTGTCTCTTATAGTCTCCTTACATTACTAGAAAATCTGACAAAGTTCTCAATCTGATTCAATGAATGGGTGCATGTTCCATGTTCCAACCTGGGAACCCAAAACTGACGTCCCTTCCTTTTCTCTATTTCTCTTGTAGATGTCCTGTCTCTATTCCCTCTGTTCTATCTCTCTCTCCCTCTTACTCCGCAAACCCATTCTCATTTTTTTTTCTCCTCTAGTTTCTTGAAAACTAGAATTTTTTTTCTTTCCCTTTCCACTTCTCAATCGTTTCTTTTTCTTCCCCACCATTGTGAGTTGGAATATGGATAGTTAAAATGTTTTCGACAACACAAGTATTGCAATAGAGGATGAACACCTTCAATAAATTCTCACACAACTATATCAAAGATCATCACACCGTTGTTTTGAAATGGTAAAACCGCTACCGGGAAACATTCATGGCCCCAACCAATGTGGACACTTGGAGAAATTTATTAATGAAAAATAAAAGGATTACAAAGATATTTAAAAGAGAGTTTCTCACAATCGATCATAGACAAATGACCCTCCATTATCTTTAAATAGATATCATGGAATAATCGAGTGTTAAGCCATAAATCAATGTATCTGTTAAGATCAAGGAGAATATGAACTTCCAGATCACTCTATTTGAGGAACATATCGTGACTATAAAATTAACTAACTACAAATGCATACTAATGCATACTAAATAAAGACACTTTTACCTAACGATACATTATACCAAGTTGATCTTAACTAACTCCTAAGTGTCTAAATATCCTAACATCCCCCCTTAAGAACAACTTGGGATAATATTGAAGGATTTACAAAGGTGACACAATAGGAGAAGGAAGGAGACATTAGACCATATCCCCCCTTAATGACAACTTTATGAACTCCTAACATAGATCAAAGTTTGGAAAACTTTTCTTCTGTAAGAGACTTTGTGAAAGTGTCTGCAACTTGATATTCTATAGGGAAAAAACATACTTCAATAACTTGATCATGAATGATCTTTCAAATGAAGTGCATGTGTATCTCGATGTGTGTTTTTTTTTTATGTTGAACTCAGTATTTGGCAATATTGATGGAACTATGATTTTCACACTTGAGGCTATTCATATGTTGCTGCTAGAATACAAACTCTAAAAGGATCTCTCAAAGCCACAAGGATTCTTGACTTGCATTAACCGGTGCTTGGTACTCTTCTTCTACTCAAGAAAGTGCAATATCCTATTGTTTCTTATAGGCCCAAGTGACAGATCCTGAACCAAGGCTGAAATCATAACTTGTAGTAGAATTGCGATTACCAGGGTCATTGACCCAATCTGAATTAGTGAAACCAACCAATAAAGGAGCCCCCCCTGAGCTATAGTGTATCATGAACTGAACTGTACCTTGGACATACTGAAGTATCCTTTTAGCTACTTTCCAATGGATTTCATTGGGTGTTTTCATATACTGGGCAACAAGACCAACAACAAAGGAAATATCATGATGGGCATGAGTCAAGTATAGGAGGCTACCAACTAACTGATGGTACAAAGTGGCATCACATTTGGGAGAAGTAAAAGTGGAAACAAGTTTGACTCCATAATGGAAGAGAGAAGGGGATGGTTTTGAATATTCCATGTGAAAGCAATGAAGAAGGTCACAAGCATACTTAGAATGGGAAATAAAAATTCCTTCCTTCATTTTCAAAACTTGGAGGCCAAGGGAATAGTGCAAATAGCGTAAGTCAGTCATTTCAAATTTATTCTTAAGTCCAGATTTCACATGGTTTCAAAGTTTAGGGTCACTACTAGTGAGGATAAGATAATCAACATAAATAACAAGGATTATGAGATGGCTTCCTACTTTCTTGGTATAGACATTAGGATTAGAATGGAATCTAGAAAAGTTGATGTCAAGAATAAAGTTGTCCATTTTGGCATACCAAGCTATGGGAGTTTGCTTAAGACCATAAAGAGATTTCTTAAGGAGACAAACAAGGATAGAGTCATTCTAGACATATCCAGGAGGTTGTTCCATGTAGATTTGTTCTTGCAAATCTCCATGCAGGAAGACAGATTTAACATCCATCTGATGGACCTCCAATTTATGTGAGGAAACAAGGGTACGAACAAGGTGAATGAAGTTAATTTTGGTTACAGGGGCAAAGGTTTCATTATATTCAATCCCTTCAACTTGAGAAAATCCTTTGGAAACTAACCGACTCTTGTGTCTTTCAACACTTCCATATGATGCATACTTATTTATGTGGGCCCTTTTACATTTGACAAATTTTCTTCCTTTCGTAAGAGGTACAAGATCCCTAGTATCATTCACCATTAAAGAACGATACTCTTCATTCATTTTTGTATCCCGATCTAGATGACCTGACAATTTTGCAAATGTCTCTAGATCATGAGTCTCTGAAAATTGAGCCAAAAGAGAAGAGGCTCGCTAGAACTATGAATGTGTCCAATGTTGATTTGAAGGATCACTGACAATATCACCAACTACTTTTTGTGTAGAATGAACCCATATAGGAAGCAACGGTATTGGTGTATATTCAGGTTCAATGGACTCATACAAAGGAAGGTGATAAGGCAGAGGTGGATTTTGATCCTCATTGTCATCATCTAAAGAAGAAGAGACTAGAATAGGAACAAAAGAAGGAAAAAACACTGAATATGGATTGTAGGCAGGAGAAGGCACACACATCGAATTAGGATCATAGGCCAAGAGATTTTCATCAAATTTAACATTTATTTTAATAATAATTTCATTACAATGTGGTTGAATAAATATGTAACCTTTGACATCTTCAAAACAACCAACAAATATACACTTCTCACTTTTAGACTACAATGCTTTCCTTTTCTCATCAGGAATATGAGCCCATGCTACACTACCAAATACACAAAAGTAACTTACATATGTATTAAGTTTATTCCATACTTTTTCTGATGTTATATCTTCAAAATCCTTTGTGGGAGTGTGATTTACTATGTAATTTTCATAGTTAATGGATTCCATCCAATACTTTAGACTTAATCCTGTAGATTTTATCATACAATTAGCCATTTATTTTAATGTGTGGTTCTTTCTCTCAACAACACCATTTTGTTGTGGTGTATATGGAATAGTTTGTTGCATTTTTATGCCCTGTGTAGTGCAGTAACTTGTAAATTGATTGTTCATATATTCACCTCCATGTTTTGTTCTTAACCTTTGAACTTGTTGCCCAGATTACTTTTATACAAGGGCCTTGTAGGCCAAACATTGTCAAAAAATTTGTTCTTAAGTTTTAAGAAGTAAAACCAAGTGTGTTTGGAATATCCATCAATGAAAGTTAGGAAATACTTGCACCTAGAAAAAGAAGGAGAAAAAAGTGGACCACAAAAGTCATTGTGAACAAGTTGCAAAGGGGTCGAGGCTAGCCAAGAGGAACATTTGTCAAAACTGTCCCAATGATGCTTGATGAGAAACAACCAGAACAAACACCATCTCTGCAAGAAACAAGAGGAAGACCAGTAACCATTTGTTGATTACATAGTTTCATCACTAAGCGACAATTTAGATTACCAAACTTCCCATGACAAAGTTTTCTCAAGTCATCACTATCAGAAACAAAAACTGATGGAAAAGATGATGACCCAAAGTTGTCAAACTTGTACAACCTAGTAGTATCATTCACAATTCCAATTGCCAGAACATGCTTAGGATATTTTATATCCTTGATTACAACTTGGTGAGGTGAAAAATCTGCAGTTTTACATTCACTTGAATGAGTGATTTGATATACGGATAGAAGATTGCAGGTAAGACTTGGAACACATAATACATCATTGAAATGAACATTATCTACCTAAAATGTTCCGGACCCTACAACACTAAGAGATCTATCATCACCAACAAATATTTTCTTGGTGTTACATTCATTAATAGCATAAAATATAGATTTATCCTTAGTTGTATGATAAGATGCTCCAAAATCAATAAGCCACTCATCATAAAAATAAGTAAAAGTTGCATTGAAGGAGAACCCAGAAGCAGAAAGTGCATGTCCATGAGAAGAAGAAGAAGAAGAAGAATCAATATTGATGTTGTGCTTCTTCATTGTTTCTTCTAAATCCTCCATCTTCTTAAAACATTTGGACTCATCATGACCATATTTCCCACAAAATTTTCAATGTATGTCAGTCTTCATACTTTTAGATTTATCTCCTTTGTCACCATCAAGAGAGAAAACTAGCTGAGAGGGTTTAGGACCCTTTTTTTATTGTTATTGTGGAAAGGATGTTGCTTCTTGGGATTCTTGGATTTATCTTTCTTCTATAATACTAAGTCTTTGTTGGAGGTACCTGTAGTGCTAATAAATCTAGGTTGTAGAAGCTTATCTTTCTCTCGAATCATAGAATCACAAAAGGACCCAAGAGAGGTTTTTTTATAAGTAGTCCCTAGATATTCTCTAGTGGCATAAAAGGTAGATACAAACATATAATATGCACTACCAAGCTTAGCAAGAATGACATATATGCATTGATATTCTGGCATATATGTTTTGAATTATATACATAAAGGTATAAGTGTTTTGAACTTCAATAAGTAATCTTCAATGAAAGGAAAATCATTTGGACTTAAGGTTGGTAATTGATTCTCCAACTGGTGAGATTGAATAATATTGTGTTTACTAAACACAGTTTGGATCTTTTCCCAAGCATCATCAGGGTCATTAATTCTTTGAAGGTGAAACCTTAAATAAGGAGAGATAGATATTTCGATAAGTCCACGTGCTTCGTTAATCTTATTGGCCCATTTAAAATTATTTTCATGATCATTGGGTTTTAGGTCTTTCCCCATGGTAATCCAGTACAATCTTGTACTTCTTAATACATCCTCGATATGGGATTTCTGTGAGAAGTAGTTGGTACTGGTAAAAAAAAGATCACTGGAATATGTCATATTAAATCTTCAGAAAAAGATGAAATTGATGGTCTGGATGGAAATATGTAAAAAAATAAGTTGCTGCAAAAAAACAATACTGAAAACAGACTTCGAATGTGAAAGTTATTCCCTTTTGAAAAAATGCATAAATGGTAACCAAAGAGCCATGTGACAACTAGAAGTTGTTTGATGTGATGATGCTCCTCCTAACTGTGCCTATAAGGTCACTTTTAATTAAGTTACTTATGAAGTGACTCACTTTTATAGAATAACCAGGAATCACATTTACAATGAAGTTACTTTGTAAATGAAAGTTTCATGAAAAATAAATTAAAATATAATATTAAAGTTATTTAACAATGACTCACTTTTATAACTTAAGTGAAATTGGCTTTACAATGAATGCATGATTTTTTTCCAAAAAACGTTACAAAAGAGAGACTTGAACTCACAACGTCTTACTAAGTAAAGTAACTTTTAACCAAGTGATCTAGTGAAAAACATATAATATTGTTTAGAAGGAGGATTGTGGGTGTTGTTGTTGTGGAAGACGACCTTGGAGAGTGTGCTCATAAAAAAATATTTTTTCACAAGAAAAAAAATATCAATTCTCAACGATAGCAAGGGTTAAATCTTAGTTAGTTTACCCAGAAAATGCAAGTTCTCCCTCTATTTTGGATTTACTGAGATCACAGAAAGTGAACAACAAAGAGCATACGTAGATAGGAAAACATTTTCCGATCTATTTGTTATTTTCCAAGATCACACGAGGTGCGGGGAAAAGAGCATATGCAGATCGAAAAGAGTAGCAACCTGGAAATAAAAAACAAAAAATTGAAATAAAACTGAAATATTAACTCTGCAAAAATTTAAAAGGGTGTATTTGAGCTTTATACCTCAGGATTTGATTGAAATGGTTGTATCTTTGGAAAATGGAAACCTTGTTGAGTGAAAAAAAAAGTGTTCCTGACTAAAACGAGCACTTTGGACACAATGGAATAGTCCTCTCAACCTAGAAATGTACAAAAATGGAAAAAACCATATATGAGGCAACACAGTTTCAGGATATCGATCTACAATGGGAGAGGGTCTTCAAATGTGCTTTGATACCATGTTTGACGACACAAGTATTCCAACAGAGGAGGAACACCTTCAATAATCATTCACACAACTATATAAAATATCAACACACTGATGTTTTGACGTTGTAAAACCCTACAGGGAAACATCCACAACGCCAACCAATGTGGCTACTTGGAGAAATTTATTAATGCAAAGAAAAATATTACATAGATATTTACAAGAGATTTTCTCATAATCAATCTTTGGCAACTGACCCTCCATGCTCTTTAAATAGAGATCATGGAAAAATTAATTGTTAAGACACAAACCAATGTATCCATTAAGATTGAGGAGAATATGAACTGTTAGACCACTCTATGTTGACAACATATCATGATCGTCATATTACCTAACTAAAAATGCATATTAATTCCTACTAAAGAAACACACTTTTACCTAATGACACATTATACCAAGTTTATCTTAACTAACTCCTAAGTGTCTAAATATCCTAACATAATGGTCCAAATTCTCAATCCTTTTCCATCTAATCAAGTTTCTCTTGTAATTTGTTCATAAAATTACACAAATTCCACCCAATACACATGGAGTTATGACACGACATAACCTGTGGCACACTAACGAGATTTCAACATGCTTGGAGTTGAAGCACTTGCAACATGAAGGGATTTGCATCAACATGATTTACAACATTGGTGTTGCAACAACATGATTTACAACATTGTTGTTGCAACAACAAGAGTTGCAACACTTGAGTTGTAGCACTAGTATGACTGGTGTTACAACAATGAGAGTTGAAACACTTATTTCTCCCTACAATTACTAGCTTGAAATTGAAATGGTTTTGGTTGATGTGAATTGCTTAAGGCCAAAGATGCTCCTGCATTAGACATGCTTGGTAAGAAAACATCAACTACAACTCATGTGGATGCAACTATGTATTCTATAGAGGATGAAGATCTTCGTAGGTGTGTTAGCTTGTTTTCAGAAACCCATGATGCATATTTGGAACCCTTGTTTCTCTACTTAACTAGATATTCTATTTCCTATCTATGAACTCAACATGGTCCATTTTTCTTGTAATTGAGTTTACTATACGTACCTATGAGGAATTTTTATTTTCTTAAATGTGCCATTACCACTTGATCCAGATTATTTTCAGCACGAACTAAGAGCATAGATATAATAAATCAATGTAAAGAGATATCTCGGATATCCAATAATATAACATAAATGTATCAGAGATGCAACCATAAACATAGAGATACAGTAATACCAATTTTTCTATTAATGAGAGAAAATGTACAAAGACCGTAAAACTATAGAGTGAAAGACTCGCTAGAATGGTGGTAGCGTATCTTTGAGAAGAGATGTGTCTGCTACTCATATTCACATTAAGATGATTTTACAATGAGGCTCCAAAGGACTTTTTATCATAAAGAAAATCCAAAACCCTAACCTCAAAAGATGAAAAGCCAACAGTTTTGTGGACTTTGTTTTGGGTAGTTTGGTGTATCAACTTCCCAGGGGTGTAACTTTGGCATATGATCTCTGTTTGGGGTGCACGATAGGTTTTTGGAAACGTATCGTCGAGGAGATTCATTTTTGGGGATAAATAATAGCCTTTATATATCATTTATAACCTCGATCGCGAAAAACCTTCATTTAGGTCCTCAAAATGGCCCCGGAAGTTAAAAACTGCTAAAAATAGTAAATTGCCAGAAAATTGTTTTGATCAAGTTGGAAAAGGTGGCCACTGATATCCACTTTGGTCACCATCTCTCATTCATGAAATTTTTTTATTCTTCGCAAATCTTCTTGCTCACACCTGATATTTCTTTGTTGTAGTTTCGTCTTCACCTATTCATGCATTTCCTGTATGCTCTTTGCAAACTCACTTGCATCAACACTCCTTTTGTCCTTTAGATTTATAAACTTAACCAAATCAAAAAATGCTTTTATTGATATGTCATAAAAAATATGAAATGGAATCTTTCCCATAGATCTATTAATTGAATTGTTGTAAGCAAATTCAACCCAGGAGAAGACCAAATCCCACTATCCTGGCTTCTCCCCACTCAAACTCCACAAAAAATTCCCAAGACTTAAGTTAACCACCTCAATATATCCACCCATTTGTGGATGATATGCAGAAAACTCCAACAAATTGGAACCCATATTCTTCCAAAGTATCCTCCAAAAGTGTCCAATAAATCTTGAATACCTGTTAGAAGTGATACTTCTTGGTGGTCCATGTAACCTTACAATCTCTCGAAAAAATAAAACAACCACTTTAGTAGCATCATTGGTAGTCTTTCATGGTAAGAAATGTGACATATTTGAAAACATTTCCACTACAACCATCACAAAATCATAATTGATCTACGTCTTAGGCATTCCCAAAATGAAGTCCATACTTATATCTTCACATGGTCTCTCGAGTACTAGAAGTGGTGTATATAACCCTGTGTTTTGACTGTTTCCTTTTGCTGGTTGGAAAATTCTACAACATGCATCAAACATTTTAACATTCTTGTTGATTCTAGGCCAAAAGTATCTTTCCTTCACTAACGTTGTGGACTTATCAACACCAAAATGTCCATCCAAACCTCCTTTATGCAACTCTCTAACAATATTTGACCGCAATGAGCTCCATGGAATGCACAAACTTTGGTTTTTTAAAAAATTATTTCTTATATGTGGAAATTCAAATATGTCGTTCTATCAATGCCCCAATATGCTTTGCATTCTTTCCAAGCCTCTACAAATTTCGCAAGTTCTGCATACAACTCTTTCATACATTCCAAGCTAAAAAATTCAATTGACAAAGTATTCAAGAACATTATTCTCAGGCTTAATGCATCTGCAACTTTATTCGACTTTCCAGACCCGTGCTTCAAAAAAAAAAAAACCTTTGCAAAAATTATACCCATTTGGAATTCTTTTTATTTAACTTACCTAGACTATTGATGTACTGCAATGCCTTATGATCAGTAAATAAGAAAAAATCCTTCGGTAGCAAGTAATGTCACCATTTATTCAAGGCTTGTACAATATAATAAAAATCTTGATCATAAACAAAGTGTTTCTTATCGGCATCATTCAATTTCTCATTGAATAATGCATTTGACCTTCCTTCTTGGCTAAAAAAGGCTCTAATTGTTGAACCACTTGCATCACAGTCCACTTGAAATACTTTATTGAAATATGGAAGCACCAAAACTAGTTGTTCGGTTACCATTTTCTTTAAGTCCTCAAATGAATTCATGGTTACTGCTATCCACTCGAAAATTCCCTTTTTTCATATAGTTAGTAAGTGGTGCACAAATATCGCTGAAGTTTTGGATAATTTTTGTAAGAATTTTAGAAGTTACAATTATCTTCTTTAACAAGATATATTGCAGGGAACCCTCCATGGGGAGAAAACTCAACAACCAATTCTTTAGTATAGATTCCTTCAACCAGTACAATGTCACGTTATAGCTCTCAACAAATAGACCAAGACCAAGATACCAAATACCAAGAAACCAAGACCTCCTGCACTAGACCTTCCTTTCTATGCTCCAAATACACAATAGAAGGCGAGTTGTGTGTGTGTATAAACAAGAGGATCTCAACCTCTATTTATACACATAATTTTATGTCGAAAACACACATCCCTAAGAGGGGCCATTTTGACTTTTACAATAAAGATAAAAATAAAATAATAATTTCTTTTGAGCTGATTTATACAATAATATTACAATAACGTTCTCGAGGTTTGAAAAATACAAATAAAAAAGAATATGTTTCATAATTACATCAAAATATCAACACTCACTCTTAACTAGGAAGGTATTATTTGTTGCCACACGAGCTCATAACCATTGAATCCTGAACATATGAATCTATACATCATCAAATATCCATAGTACAACATGACTTCACAACCAATGCATCAAAGGCCCGTGGGTAGCTCTCAAATAACTTTAACATGTCACCATGACATCCAGTACCTCACAATGCATATGTACCTCATCATGTGCACCCCTGTGACTTCACATACAATGCATCCAAGGCCTATGGGTAGCTCTCAATTAGCTACAACATGTCCCCAAGACATCCACTACCCCGCAATGCATTTGTACCTTGTCACTTCCTCTGAAGAGGGACCACGCCAAGCTTGTCCCTAAAGTGCTCGAAATTTGTCCTCGATAGTGGCTTGGTCAACACGTCTGCAACCTTCTCCTCAGTAGTCACATATTGGAGCCTCACTGCTCCCCTCTGCACCATATCCCTAATATAGTAACATTTGATCTCGATAGGCTTCGACCTGTCATGGAACACCAGATTCTATGACAACTTCATGTAAATCTGGTTGTCACACCAAATGCGATTCGCCTCCAGTTTGAGACCAAATAATCCATGCAATAGCTTATGAAGCCACACTGCTTCTCTAAATGTTGCAAATGCTTCCACATATTTAGCCTCATTCGTACTCAGTGCTACACATGATTTCTTCTTGTTTCTCCACGAAACCATATTGGAGCCTAGACTGAAGCGATATGCCTAAGTACTCTTTCGATAAGGAATATCGTCATCCCAATCTGAATCTGAATATCGATATAACACAAACTCATGGTCTGTCACATACTTGAGACGATAATCCAATGTATCCTTAGGGTACCTCATCACATGCTTTGTTGTGACCAAATGAAACTGCCTTGGCTGCTCGATATACTGACTCAGGGTGTTCACAACGAAACATATATTCGGTCTAGTGTTTGTTAAGTACATCAACAAACCCACCATCTTCCTATATAAAGTAACATCCACAATCTATGAAGTCGTATCCTATAACAACTTTAGATTTGATACCATAGGTGTAGCCATTTCCTTGAAATCCAGCATCCTAAACCTATTCAAGATTTCCACTGCATACTTCCCTTGATTCAGAAGGATCTCATCATATATCTACCATACCTCGAGACCTAAAAAGTAATGCATCATCCTGAGATATTTCATCTCAAACTCAAAAGTCGGTTTTCTCTTACACTCTGAGATGAGCTTTTCCACACATGTTAGAAACTAGTCATCCACATACAACACTAGTATTATCGGACCATCATCCACAACCTTAATGTAAAGGTTAGGCTATGCACTGCTCTTTGTAAATCCTAACCTCATAATAAAATTGTCGATCCTTCCATACCATACTTTGGGTTTCTTCTTTTATCCATATAAATCCTTCTTCAATATGCACACATGCATATACATGTCATGTACCTCAAATTCTTGTAGTTGATCCACATATACTTCCTCTTTTATTTCACCATTCAAGAAGGTTGTCTTCACATCCATCTGATGCACCTTCCATTTCATTACTATGACCAACAAAAGTATAGTCCTGATCGAGGTATATCTCACCACGGGAGAAAATGTCTCCTCATAATCAATGCCCTCCTTTTGAGAGAATCCTCGAGCCACAAATCTAGCTTTATACTTTTCAATATTGTCATTAGTTACATGTTTCATCTTGTAGATCCATTTTGAACTTAGTACTGATTTCTCCTTCAGTTTGAGGACCACATCCCAAACGTCATTCTTTACTATGGACTAATATTCCTCCCCCATGGCATCCTTCCATACCCTCTTTTTTACAACCTCTTTATAAATTGATGGTTCTACATCCATGATATCACACAAACATGCCACATAGTTGGACTACGGTTTCAACTTCTTACTTTACCTAATATATTTTTTGGGGCACCATCTCTTTCTACATATTTGATGAGCTCCTGTGCCCAAGATGGTATTCTCTTGCGAGAAGGCATCTCTATTGGCTTATTAGGTTCTTCCATGTCATTATCCTCATGAATGAATTCCTCTGGTTCAACTACTTCTACCTCTTGAACTCTAGTAACTTCATTCTCCTCTCCATGAACCTCTTTTGCATAGTCCTATTTTGATTTGCTAAAAGTTGCACTCTCATCGAAGGTGACATCTTGACTATTTTCAAGTTTTAAGTGACCGAGAATATAATCGTGTATTCCCTCGTTGTGTCACTTTAATGAATAAATATTCCATTCTTTCTGGATGGATCCAATTTGGTCCTCTTTTCTTTGGGGACATGCACAAATATGGGGTAGCTAAATATCCATAAATGGTTGACTTCTGGCTTCTCTTGAAAACATCGCCTCTAGTGTCTTGTTTTCAAGTACTTTGTCATGACTTATTTTCTACATGTACACTGCAGCCTTTGCTTCTTCTGGCCACAAATGCATGGGTAGATATTGATCATGGATCATAGCCTTCACTTCTTACATGATTGTCTGATTCTTTCTTTCTTCTACTCCATTTTGTTGATGGTTTTAGGGAGTAGAAAGCTCCCTCTTAATCCCAACTTCCTTGCAATATTATTTCAATTACTATGAAGTGAATTCTCCTTCATTATCTGATCGCAAGTTTTTTATCTTCTACTCTGTCAGGTGTTCTACCAGTGCCTTGAATTCTTTGAATTTTCCAAACACTTCATTCTTTTCCTTCAACAAATAGATCCAAGTTTTACGTGAGTAGTCATCAATAAAAGACACATAATATACATACCCGCTTAGTGAAGTTGTTGACATCATTCTGCACACATATGCGTGCACGATGTCCAATGCTCTTTTGGATCTGCTATCACTATTGGGAAAGGAGTGCTTCACATTCTTTCTTTGTGCGCAACGTTTGCACATGTCGTTTGTTTTTTCCTAGATATCTGGTATTCCCATCACCATCTTTCTCACACTCGGTAGGGACTTGTAATATAGGTCAGAAAATATCCTATGCCATAATTCACTTGGATTCACAGTGTCATGAATCAATTTTGAATCTGATCTCCCTTTCAATTTGTAGAGTCCTCCCTCTTGAACTCCAATCATCACAACATCATCCAAATTATTCCCTCTAGGACACATAATAACTTTTCCATAAAAAAATGAAACTCTTTAACCCTTCTCATCCAATGCTAAAATCGAGAGAAGGTTATTCTTCAATCCAAGATCATAGAGAACTTCCTTCATATTCATTGTCTTTCCTGAGTCTAACTTGTAGGAGGCTTCTCCTACTCCTTTGATTGGATATTGATAGTCATATCCCAATTTCACCTTTTTCAGTGAATCCTTATGAGTAAGGTTAGATAAGGAGTCTTTATAACCTATCATGTGCTTGGAATCACCATTGTCCACTAGCCAAATGCCACTTCCATGAGTGACAGTTCCTATAGGGGATGCGATAAGAAGATACTCATCATCACTTGATTCATATTCCTTTGCAACCTTCTTGGGTGGCTCATCATCTTCAACTGTATGAACATTATGCCTTTTACCTCCTTTCTTTTCCCTTAGTCTCTAAATGAGGGAACAATTCCTAGGAATGTGTCCCATTTTCTGACAACATAAACATCTGATATTTGGGTCATTTCTTTGGCCCTTCTGAAACTTTCTGGGTGAGGAAGGTTATTTCTTTCTCTTTCCTTTCTTGGTGTGGGAGGCTAGGGATTGATCTTCATCTTTCATATTCTCTTCTCTTGTTGTCATCCTTGCTTCTTCTTGGTTTCAATATTCCCATAGCCTACTGAACTTGGGTAGCTTCCTTCTTGAGCATATCCCTTGAATAAATGAATCCCATGACCTTGGAAGGACATTCAAGTTGGTTATCACCATTTCTTATCCATTCAATGTATCACCAATGGATTCTATCTACTCCTTGATCTGGTTCACTCTTGAGAAGTAAGAGTGGATGGTTTATGAATTCTGCATCCTCACATTCTTTAACTGAGTTCTCAAGGTCATTCTTGTTGTTTTCTTCGAATGGTTGGGTTAAGGCATCCGTCATTTCTTTTGGAGTGGATAATGAATATATGTGATTGATAATATGGTCCTTAATGGAGTCTACAATAATCCTCTTTTCTTTGACCATATCCTTCTTGTTCTTTTCTTTAGCCTCATCTCCCTCCAGTTCTGAAATCTATTCTTTAGTGAACTTATCTAGATAATGTTCTTCTAGGAGGAGGGATACTATGTACCTCCAGGCTCTAAAGTTTTCAGCTCTCTCCAGCTTCTCATAAATCCTGGTTCTGGTAGTCATCCTACCCCTAAATCACAAATTCTATATTATGAAGATCTGATCCAGGGAAAATATGCGCTCCACTAGGGTGAACTTGTTGGTTCCCTTGATTAATTTGAAAACCACTCCTATCAAGAAACAAAAATCCTTTTGTCTTCTAGATCTGTGAACTATCTTATATTCATGCTTGATCTGATACCATGTAAGAATTTTAGAAGTTATAGTTATATTCTTTAACATTCATTAATAATTGCATGTAATAGGATCACTTAAAGAAAACCCAACAACTAATTCTTCTGTATAGAGTCCTTCAACCAGTATAATGTCACATTATATCTCTCCACAAATAGACCAAGACCAAGATACCAAAGACCAAGAAACCAAGACCTCATGTGCTAGACCTTCCTTTCTATGCTCTAAATACATAAGAGAAGGCGAGTTGTGTGAGTGAAAATGAGAGGAAATTGACCTCTATTTATACACATAATTGACTCCCAAAAAGACACAACCCTAAGAGAGGCTGTTTTGACTTTATAAAAGGATAACAATAAAATAATAATTTCTTTTGAGCCAATTTATACAATAAGATTACAATAACCTTCTCGAAGTTTGACCAATACAAATACAAAAAATTATTTCAATAGTTACATCAAAATATCAATAATTGTTTTGTAGAACCTCGCCAAACCATGAAAACTTCTCACATCAAATGAACACTTAGGAATTTGCCACTCCAAAATATCCTTTACCTTTCTAGAATCCATATTCAAGCCTTCATTGGAAATAAAAAATACCAAGTACACTAACTCCTCTTTTAGAAATTTACATTTCTTCAAATTTATCAACAATTTATCTTCCCTCAACCTATCTAACACCCTTCTCACATGCTCTAGGTGTTCTTCTTTGGTTTTACTGAAAATAAAATTGTCATCTAGGTGGACAACAACAAAATTTCCCAAAAATGGTTTCAAGACTTCATTCATAACTCTCACGAATGTGCTAGGGGAATTAGTCAACCCAAAAAACATAAGTAGGAACCCAAATAGTCTATCCTTCATATTGAACAATGCCTTCCATTTGTCACCTTCCCTTATATGAATATGATGATACCCACTCTTTGAATCGATCTTTGAAAAGTACTTGGCCGCACTCAAATAATCCATGAGGTTGTCCATCCTTTGTAAAGGAAATATGTACTTAATAGTAATGTTGTTGATAACTCGTGCATAGATACACATTTTCCATTCACCCCCTTTCTTGGGTGTAAATATTGTAGGCAAAACACATGGACCTAAACTCTCATGAACTAGTCCTATGTCTATTCACTTCCTCACTCTTTGCCAGATTCATTCGATAAGGATATTTGTTTGGTAGACTTGACATTGGTATAAAGTCAATTTGATGTGATATAGTCCTCAAGGGAGGTAAACCTACAACTAGATCATATCCAAAAATCTCTTTAGATTCATTCAACAAAGGTTGGATTTCCTATGGCACAGAGCTCATTTTTCCTATCTCCGGAACTTGCCTTAGGATTAAGGCCAAACAAAAATGGGTATTTTTCTTCTCTCTCAAAAATTATTTAGTTGAGCACATCATAATGCGACTGTTGTTACAAACATTTCTACTATCATTTCCTTTGGTATCACTACCACGTAACTCAGTCTCTACCATTATATCCGACTAGTATCGTTTTACATCCTTTGGAAATTCATAAGTATTCTTCCTTCCATCATGGAAAAGTTTTATTTCAAACAACCATGGTCTTCCAAGTAGTACGTGAAAAACATCCATATCTACTATGTCACACAATACCTACCACTAAATTTTTCAATCTGAGAATTTAACAAGAATTTCTTAGTCACAATCATATGTTGTCCTATTTTCAACCATGAGACATGATAAGGATTCATATGTGGAAGAATTTTTAATTTTAACTTATCCATTAAATTAAATTAAATTTTATTAAGGATTCAGATGAAAATTAAATTAAATTAAATTTTATACTTGATGTAGTCAACCTCGATCCTATACTCAACCAACTACAGAACTAGGCTTCTTCCCACAAAGTTCACAACCACCATCCTACTAACGTTAAGAGAAATTAAATTTAAATAATTCCAAGAGGAATTTGCGGTCATAGGAAAAGGAAACAAGAGCCAACACCATTTAAACAAAGACTCAATATTATTTATTAACAATACATAATTTGTCTCTTGTAGTCTCCTTACATTACCATATAATATGGCATAGTTCTCATTCTAATTCAATGACTAGGGAATTTTCACGGTTCCACGTCATGAACCCAAAATTGACGTCCCTTCCTTTTCTTTATCTCTCCTACATATGTCCCTTATCTATTCCCTCTCTTCTATCTCTCTCTCCCTCTTACTTTGCGAACCCCTTCTCATTTTTTTCTCCTCTCGTTTCTTGAAAACCATAAATTTTTTTTCCCATTCCACTTATCAATCATTTTATTTTCTTCCTTGCCAATGTGAGTTGGAATATAGGAAGTTACAACACTCCAAATGCTCAGTCATTTTCCATCCAATTGACTTCCCTTGTAATTTTTACATCAAATTCCGCAAACTCTACCCAAGATGTGTGGATTTATGAAACAAAATAATCCATGTCATGCTAACAAGATTTCAACATGCATGGATTTGCAACACTTGCAAAACAACGAGAGTTGTAGCACTAGTGTTGCAACAATGTGATTTACAACATGGTGTTGTAGCAATGGGATTTATAACACTGGTGTTGCAACAATGGGTGTTGTAACACTGGATTTGTAGCACTAGCATAACTAGTGTTACAACAATGGGAGTTGCAATACTTATTTCACCTTACAATTACTAGCCTGAAATTGAAATTTTTTTGGTTGATTCAGATTGCTTAAGGTCAAATATGCTCCTGCATCATTATGTATACATTGTAAATTATGTCCATAGGTACTTTTCATGACTATGTTTTTTTCATACTATGGAATACAGTTTGACATGGTATTTTTGAACACTTTTAATTACTATGTTGAATCTCAATTTAAAAGGTTGAATGTTGATTGAGGAAGATCACCTAAGGGGCTATGAGTCAACTATAGGGGAAGAGGTGAGTAGGTCCAAGGAGACGAATATTAATTCTAGCTACCTTTATCTCCTTGTCTTTACCTTTTATTATCTACCATGTGCCTTATTCCAACTCCCTTTGTTTTAATGGTTCCAGTGGTCAGTTAAAAGGAGAAATCTCATTTTAATTAGGGCATGAGAGTGAGATAGAAGGGAGGAGTGGAAAGAATCCATCATTTTGGAAAATATAACTACCTCTCATTTTCATGTGTACATGCAAAAAAATTCGAATGCATCTCATTCTCTCTTATCATCAATTGTTTTTCACAAGTTGGAGAGGCACATAAAACAAAAACCATTATTGGAAGCTATGGTCAATATTACCATTCTATCTCCATGAAATATAACGAGCAGAACCTTGAAAAGAACTATAGAAGGAAGGTGTTTTGGCT
>SNQJ01S0038788.1:154510-196202 GCA_010110895.2 Picea sitchensis | reverse complement strand
TGTGAGCAGTCGTGCTCTCGCCAATGGACAGGCATCGTGCAAATGATCGCCTACAACGACACAATATAGTCCTAGGTCAAGAATATTGACCATAAAACACATTAAAAAAGATAAGTTTTTCACCCATCAGCCTTTCCCCCAAGGCACACACATATGCACACCTATTCACCCCACAGGCGTGCACATATGCGCACCTGTTCACCTCACAGGCGCGCACATAGGCGTGCCTGTCCATCCCACAGGCGCGCATGCGTACATGCCTGCCCACCCTACAGGGGCACCTCCATGTGCCTCTGTCATGAACACGGGCTCGCATCACAGCACGCCTATCCACTACACAGCCGCGCACCCATGCACAACTGTGTAACAAACAGGCGCGCATTTCATGTGCGCCTTTGTCCCCCCTAAGGGCACACTCATGTGCGACTATCTGTATAATAGGTGCGCACCCGTGCACACATATTTTCGGATCTCCCATGCACTGGGGGGCCCACACCCATAAAACCCCCTGTATAGCCCTCCGTACAAGCCTTGCCCATAAATTGAAAACCTAATTCTATGCAGGATGCTAAGACTACTAACCTGAAGCTCATTGGTCCTGAATCGGCTACCTCATTCTCCTAGAATCTCCAAATCTCCTCTGAATACCTCTCGTCCAGTCACTTTGGCAACAAGTACAAATGAGGTGGCAATGTGGGCCCTACAACTATATATAGGCCTTTCCACCTAACTTCCAAACACCATTCTAGGAGCTCCAGGTGTCTGTTTTTCGATCTGCCTTTAGCCACGGGATCAACATCCCATCATCTACATCAAGACAATCCCCAGGCCAGTTTTTATCCTTAGCCCCTGGGGTGCCATTTTTTCATACCTTGTCCAGGTACGCATGTTCATGTTCAAAATTATCAAATAAATGCTTGTATGTTTGATTCTCTTCAGATATTGTTCACGTTGGGTATTTGGTTTTCTTGTGTGCAGGTACTTGGTCATCATACATCAATGCAACCGCTTCAGGTATATAATCAGCACTGGCATGTAATCATTCCCTCTGAATCTCAATTTCATCTCTATTCACACCCTTTGACATTTGCCTCTAGGATCCCCATCTCCGGCTCTGCAGTACCGACACCTCCATTGCATCTTAAGTACTGTCACCTGGTAGAACTCTCCCCCACATGAGTTGTACCATTCATAGCCCCCTTTTGCACTTTAACACTCATGTTGTTTTTCAACCCTTTAGGGATGGGAGTCCCGATAGTCTTCATCATGTCACGAATCAGCCACATACTCCTTATCCTAATTTTTCTAGCTTTCCCAATGGACTCCCAGATTATCTCTTCAAGGTTCTATTTTGACTGCCTTCGTAGTATCATGAACCCTCCATTTCATCCACAATCAGTTTTCCCCTCTGCAAATTTCTCTTCATTTCATCTCCCTCATACAAAAACCCACCCATGGGGCCCCCACCTTCAACCAATTCTCCAAGCTAATTACGCCCTAACCGGCCCAACCATATTACATTGGGGCACCCATTTCTGTATTTGTACACTCATCCCAAATTATTCTTTATTTGTTTGGTAAATTGTAAAAAGCCTTTGTTTCCAGCATTTACATATCTTTTTGTCGTCACCTTTGGCGACTTTCTTCCCTTTTTTGGCAAACGCAACCCATGTCTCCCTTGGTTGGGGCACTCATCATCTACCCCTGTTGACATCACCCATATCCTCTAAGTATCCCACAGGCCACTTACCTCTGCCCTCTGAGTTTGTTCACTTTGTCCCGCCTCTGGCACAACTTATCCCACGATTGACACTCGACCTAGTTGAATAGTTGCGGCCACTTATACTTCGCATATACCCCCAACCAAGGGAAGTCTTGAGTCTTCATCCATCTTGACTTCAACCATGTACCTCCTCCAGTTCCTAACCTCACCTAGTAGATTTTACGAAGCCCTTTGCTTCTGGGAGTCGCGTCCCCCTTTTGTCGACATCAACGTAGCTTTCCAGAAGGGCGATAGTATCTTGACTCTCAATACCTTTCCAATGAGAGGTCTCAGACGACACAGAGAGAACCACAATTGATCCCTACTGTCTTTGACCCCTGTAACATTCAACTTCAACACTTTCTCTTGTTACGGTGGGTCTTACTTTGCGACTATTGCAGTTATTTCTTATATTTTTCAAAGACCTATGAACTTGGCTGGGCTATCAAGGCCTACAAAATTCGTTATATTTCTTACAAATGTCATTGCCTACTGTTCAGAGTATGTTCCTCTGCAGAATTTTCTTTTGCCTTTATCACGACCACCCCCGAGGGCGCTGTAGTTGTCTACATCAACACACCATTCCTTTTTGAGTTACATGATATGAGCATGGGGCATGCTCGCCTCGTTTGTACACAATTTATTTTTACACACCTTATGGAAGGTTGGGTTCTACAGGTTCCCTTCTCCCTCCAACAGGTAACTCTTGACACTCTCACTATCACTCTCTCTTACAATGACACTCTCATTAGAATAACAATTGATGAATTTCGGCTATACGTATGCTCCTAACCTCATCCATCAGGGGGCATCTGTTATCACTGAAATTTCGTCCACAAATGGTTACAAGAATCCAACATCGTCACAAAGTTATGAGGTCACCCATGGACCAAAATTACCACAAAATCATTTCCAAAAGGTCCAAAACTATACAACCAGTGATAAAATTAAAGTGTGCTATGACTACATAGGGCACGCACGCASATGCACAAAACTGAAACGCAAGAAAAGCGTACATGCGCCCAATGCGCRACTGTGGTCGCTAAAAKCCGCACACATCTGAGAACAATGCATTTATGAGATTGGTTGGCCTCCCACCCACTTATGGTTCAGCTTCCAAGTTGATTTGACACCCAAATCTCGACTGGATCCGACTGGGTGGCTGGTCAAAGACCTAAAAATGCCCTAATTAGCCTCTTTTCACACTACAAGTTGGTTGCACAATACCTCAAAGAGGTGCTATAAAACAAGGCCATGGGTGCACTTCATTTTCAAGGAATTCAATAGMAAAGTTATGCTGCTACTATTCTCTTGAAGAATCCTCTATTCTCATCAAGAGTATACTAACACCATTACATTGGGCAATCCATCTCATCTCTTGAGTGGAWTAKCTTGGAGTTCTTTCACCATTTCATTCAAAGTTTTAAGAAGAGCTTATTTGTGGGGGTCCAAGAGCCCTCCCTTGGAGGAAGAAGGGACCCATAGTCCTCTTTCTTCTTGGTGTTTTCTTTCACTGATATCATCCTTGCCATTGGTGACATGAGTCTTATTGGTTTTTTGTTCTTATGTCCTTATGCTCACTAGTTTAGTTGTTATTTTATTTCTTAGTTGTTCTTTTATGTTTCTTTCTCTAACCCTTTTCCTTTATAGCTGTCCTGCTTAGCTAACCCAACTAAGTTTGTAAGCACCTCTGTTTTTCTCATCTAGGTGGAAAAAGAGGCGCAACAATAATCATATAACCAATGAAACCATCCTAGCAATACATCATAACACATGCCTCTATGTTTCATCATAAACCAAAACAATAACAAGTTGAGCACAAAAATAACATGGGTTAGAACACACATCATAATCATAAAATATAACTCATGGAGGCAAGAGGGAGGGACCAAATTATGCCAAGTCACACTTCTAGGAAAGTGCTCAATCCATCTCAGAAAAGGATCATGAAGGGTCAAATACTCAAGAGGATGACTCAAAGAGTCTGAAGGTTGACTACCTTGGATGTCATAATTTCCCTAGGCCTGAGAAGGGACTAACAAGAACCTAGAGGATGACTGAAAACTTATTAGGGGATAGTTGAAGGATTGAGATAATAAGCTTCTTCTTAAGGCATTCAACTTACCCTTAAATTCTAAGAGAAAGATTTACCTTAAAGAAAAATAGATATAAGGGACATGTTTCCTAACTACATCCTTTGCGACATAGTGAGATAAAGGAATTGAAAGGAGATGGAAAACCTTATCATAAGTATCTTGTTTCAGGGAAACAATTTCCTCACCCTTATCAAGATCCGAGCACAGCGCTGGTTGACAATATTCTTCATATAATAAATCAGAGTGCTCAAAGGATTACTCATTAAAATCCTCAAGGTATGACTAGAAATCATCATGAAAGAATTGCATTAAGTCATCCTTGGGTGTTTGGAACATATATGTAACCATACCATCTCCTTGTTGCCAACTATTAGAATTAGTAGTAACCTCATATGATAGTTGTAAATGCAACATTTGAAGATGTCCTTCCATATCATAAATGGGACCCTCATTAGAACCAACCACATCCCACTTACGTCTTCCAACATGTATGAACTCATCAATATTATCAAATATGCCATTACGTTTATAAAACATGAAGGATTTAATACATACAAGGGCTCCTCTAACACTTTTTCACTTTCCAAATCACAAAATAAAGCATCATCAAAATATTCGAAAGGGAAACAACTTATTGTATTCACTTCTTCATGTGCAAGAGTGTCAAAGGCTTGGATGACTTCATCAAATGGAAGAGAATACATCAATACTTCATCCTCATGAATTTCCTCTTCAATCACATCTCCGCCTTCATCCCAATATGGAGGATCTATCTTGTCCAAGGATTCCCTTACTTCACCTTCTGAATCATAGAATAGGGTATCATTGAAAACCTGAAAGGGAAAATGATTAACCTCATTATCTTTTTCTTATGAAGGAAGAATAGGATCTTGGATGGCTTCATCAGAGGGAGGATCACATGTCAACTTCTCATCCTTATGATTGACTTCTTCAGGATTTTCCTTCGGGACATCACAATATTCAAGGCATTCGTCCCAAGAATGGTCAGGGTTTGAAGGATATTGGTTAATAAGTTGAGCCTCCCTAAGTTCTTCTACAATCTCAGTAGTGATCCCTTCATCATCTAGGATCATTGTGAGATATTGAAGAACTTCTTCATACATTTGGTAATTAGGGTGCCAATACTCAATAAATCTTCTAACAAGACCTATGAAAGAAAATATGGCCTTTGTTTCACAACAATCATTGATCCAATCTCATGCTTTCGGGGGGAAACAATATATGAATAATTCTGTTTGCACATTTTCATGAGGTGCTCCTACTTCACATAGATACTCAAGAAACCTTGAAATATGAAGGGAAGGAGAACCCCCTTCGAATTTTGGATAGTCATCCAACCATTTTTCTGTCTATTTTGAACTTATTTAGACACCCATGTATACTTTCAAAATCAATGGAAGGACACACTCGTTCCCAAGGTGCCATGATCTCATCATCCCTAGGTTTTGGGAGGGGTTGGGGTGCGTACTTAGCATATGCTTGAGATTCTCCAAGACCCTCCCCTAAGTCCTTACTTATTTGGTCCAAGCACTCAATCCCAACCTTTCCTGTGGCTTGACCCTTTCTTTCTTAGGGTTGCTTAGGTGTGATATCGAGGTACTCTTAGGGAAACACAATATAGATGGAATTCATGTGATTGGGCCTCTCATGAGTAGCCTCGGGGTACTTATGTTCAAGATGAGAGTCTCTTATTGGTAATGACATAGGAGGTTGTTGATCCATCCAATCTCCATTCATCAAAGCTTGTGAGTGAATCTCAACTTCCTTGATGTTTGAGAATCACATGCTCCATTTTCCTTTTCTAGGGATTTTGCAAGGTAAATGCTCCTCATCACCTTTCCATGAAGTAGCGAAGAGTTTCATAATAACACTAGGTTGTTCGTTCCCGACTCCATGGAGTTCAAGACTATCATAAAACTTCATTAGATGGAGGTCGCTCGAGGCATGAACTTGACTGGAAAAACCATGCAACCACGACCTAGCTTTGTTAGGAAGGCTACATGAACTACCTTGGATTTTACTCATATCCAAGGGTCCAAATATCTCACTAGGAGACCATTCTGGAGGAGCCATAAGACGATAGGGCGCAACTGACACCCACTTCGATTCGTCATCAATGGAGTTGCCAGATAATACCTCAAGGATCATCAAAAGGAATTGAGGGAATCACCCTTAGTGGAGTAGTCAGGTAAGTTTGTATATTAAGAAGTCTTTGAAGAAAAAACTTACATAAAATGTGTTGTTTGAGGAAAATTGACTTGATTTTCCCCGACAACGGCGCCAACAATGTTATCACACAATCTGTACTTTCCCACAGCCCAAGGAAAGTGGGAAAATATTGGCGTAACACGGGGGTAACCTATCACTGTCACCTTAATATGATACCCCTTTCTATTTAGGTGAAGAATAAATCCACTCCAAGGGAGACGTCCCAAAGACCTATGGGATTTGAGGAAAGGTAAAGGATAAGATGAACCACCCCTCTCTCTAGGTCACCTAAAACAAGTTTTGTTACTAAGTCACATCTTATTGGATGAAGCAAAAGGTAAAATAAGTGTACCTGCCCTTTACGAAGACAACAAAAAACATTATGGCAGTTTATGAGCAACAAATGACATTAGCGCTTCAACAAGATAATGAACTTGTGATAAAAATTGCTAATAAACAAGTGTATGCAACAAATGACAAATGTATAACATCATTAAGTACAGTGATACTGCAATATATTCCAGAAAATGCACTTGTTTAGACAATATAATGGGATAATTATGATCTCAAATGATAATGTTTTGTCACACACAAGTTCCAGAATTGTCTTAACTAGCAAAATGAAATTTAATAGGATGCTAAAGATGGTTGTAACAACAGTAAAATACAAGTTATGACAATTGTAATTAAGCCTCAAAATGCACTTTGTGAAGGCAATTATACACACAATTTAGCTTTAATTGATAATACTTTGTCTTATACAAATTCTGGGCTGATTCAACTAGTCAACAAGCTTGGATATGCCAATAGATAATGGTTGTAACAATGATTATGACAACAACAAGTCGATAGTTAGTAGTTCTAGATTAGGTTAGGGTTAGTAGTGGTTAGTAGGATAACAAGTGAAAGTTGAGTGTAGGTTGAAGGTTTGTCAAGGAAGTGAGGATGAAGATTAGTGCCTTCAAGAGGGCAATGGAGTCAAGTATGGTGGTTGTCCCTTAAAGATGATAAAAAATGATTATGCTCAAGTATAAGAGGGAAAAGAAGCCTAGGATGAGTAGTACCTTAAGTCCTCCTAGGTTCTAGACTTTAAGAGGGGGTCTGCTAGGGTGTAGGCTCTTCTAGGCCCTAGTGCCTCCCTCTTCTTAGAATTCTTTTGGAGTAAAACTGTTTTCAACAATAACTTGATCACAACCTCTAAAGTGCTATCACTTTAGGGATTTAGAGGTTTCACAAATTACTAGATCAATTAAATGAAGCTTGGCAAATATAAAGCAAGTAAGAAATGCCTTAAGTTCCTTAACTTCTACTATTAATTAAACATTCAATTTCATAATCTCATATGAGCAAGTAAACCATAACCATTCAAATAAATGACAAAAGAAAAATTTACTTACTTGCACCAAGAATAATCATGTAAAATAACACTAGATTGCCACAAAACCTCATAAATTTAATCCAAGTTGTAAGAAAAATCCTCTAAGGGAGGTGAGCCTCACTATTTCAGCCAAATACTCCTCAAGAGGGAAATAATTTCAGTCCCCTTGTCTCCCAAGGACAAGTTATGATGAAAAATGAATGTAATTTATGTTTATTTATACCAAATTTACCCTAAAATTAACTTTAGTTCAAAATTACAGGGTCGACCTGATCAATTTACCCTAAATTTACAAAATCAAATAAAATTACATAAAAATGCCCTAAAAAAGGGTGACGTCAAGCTCCAAGGTAGGATGTCTAGCCTTGATGGTGGAACATTGGGCCTCCAAGAGCCTAATCATGCTATCAAGTGCCAAACGTTGTGCCAAGCATCCAATTTCCACCAGAATATTATCTCCACCAAACCCTAACCCCTCAATGATGACATCATGGGCTAGGTGGGTGGTGTCTAGGCCTCCAAAGGCCATCGTCTAAGTGGATAAAGTGGGAGCTTGTTCATCTAGGCCTGCTAGAGTACCTCCAAAGGCAATGAACTTCTTCTTCCTAGTGCAAATGAACAATTTATGTCATGCCCCCTAGCTTGGGTCTTAGCATGCATCGGTGGGATTTGAGCCCTCATGAAGGTCCGAGCTAATCATCTCTTCATGCATATCTGTTCATCAAGAAAAGTCTTGTAGAGACAACAAGTACACCCTCCAAGGGTCCATAAGTCACAAGGATCATAGTATGTAAATCACATATAATAATTAAATCACCCAAACATGTGCATCAAAACCCCCTAACCCTTAACACATGCTCAAAGAGGTTACACAATTTGACAAATTTAGATTTGGAGAGGGTCTCAAAGTGTCCTATTGGGAAATACCCCAACAAGTCTAGGTGTTTCCCAGTTGGAGCCTAATCAAGTCGTAGAAGTGCATGAGAGTGGCATGGGGTAGACAACTTTGAATGGGGTGAGATGTGATATGAGGTCTCAGAGTCTTACGTAAAACCTTTGTGGAGGAGTGGTATGTAATGGATGCAATTGTTTCCTACGTCATTCATTTCCATTTATTCTTATATTTCTTTCTTTTGATAATTTATTTTATTATTCTGAGGGAATAGTTGAGGGTGCTGTCATGGATTGGTGTTAGGGTGGCGGTGTCATCCACAAAACATTCAATGAGAAGTGGGATCAGTTGGGACCCACCTCTTAGCTATGCAACCAAGAGCCACCTTGTCTTGATGACCCGGATAGGTGGTAAGTGTCCATCTGGATTACATGTTCATGAATAAAAGCGATAGGCAGGCTCATGATGATACCTCATGTCCATCAACTATTACCATGAGTGCTTATATCTTGTGGGTATCCTTTTATTATTGAGAATATTTTCACTTCTTTCTAGGGATCCCTAAGTCCCTTTTTCTTACTGAGAATATTTTCACTTCTTTCCCCGGGATCCCTAGGCGAAGCATATCGAAGGTTTCAAATTTGGCTTTTAACTCTTCTCAACTACTTTTACCCTCTGGGCCTTTAACCCCTTCTTCCCACGACGTAAGGTGAAACCCTTCCTAGTGTAGCCTATCCCAATGCCCAAAAGATGGGGATGTGGAAGGAATAAAGATGGAAAGTGGTAAGTATAGAGGGAAAAAATGATGACTCTTCAAGGATCCACCTAGTATAAACCCATCCTAAAGGGAAATTGACTTACTTGGGCACCATGTATTATAGAAAGATTTTCCTCACCATTTCTATCTTGCACATAGGGCCTTTTTCCATTTCCCTATGTAGACTTGTCATCCCTTTTTGATGAATCCAGAGCCAAAAATATACATTTTCCCACATATACGTCCTCTATCTTCTATGCAAGATGAGTATATGTTGGCTACTCCACTGCAACCTGCGTACATCGGGATTTGTGCCAAAAAATACAAAATGAAGTCAGGTTTCCATGTCACGACAGGAGATATATGATCCTTGGCCTTCCATATATTGGAAATGTTCTGACTCGGCCCTTCGGTTGCATTCTGAAGGCTATAATAGCAGAATTTCGAGCTATGGAAAAGATGAGAAAGAATTCAACTTTGAGAGCAAAGTTACTCTGGAGAAATTACTTCATATTGAGTCTGCATCCCTTTGTCCCTCAAGTCTGAACATAGTGTTCAACCCCCAATCTCTTTCTCTACTGTTGAGAGAACCTCATTGACTCTCTCCTATGAGCTTGCCTTTGGTGGAGGATTGAAGTGGTGGAGGCCCAGTTGGAAGGAACTTGGTTTCTTGGTTTCGAACCATGCCGACACGGAAGTCTATAATGTTGTCACTTCTGCTGATCAATTATTAATAGAAATACTCCTTTCCCGTCTTATTGGTATATTGAAAATATATGATTATTATCCATGGGCATGTTTGCAATTTTTATTAATGGATTATGCTATCTGATGTGTTAACCCTTTTATATCATCACTATATACTTTCTTTGCTCATCTGTTAAGACCTTATTGCAGGTATAAAGCTTTGGGTCGAAGGGCTCAATGGTGGAACACCATCGAACGTTGGATCGAGGTAGGCCTCTTTATTTTCTTGCACATTAGTTTATATAGCATATGTTGGAATTGAGTTGATTTCTGCAGTCATACCTGTCTGTTGTGGTTTACCCTTGGCCATATAGAGTTTTTACCTCGTAACACCATGTCACCCTTCCCAGGTTTAAACATGGCAAAGAGCATAAATTCCAACAAATGTTATGAAATCAAGAAGGATTCAATACAACATGTTCAAGTGATTAAAACATCATAGTGATATATACCATGATACCCAGACTCATTACCTCATGTAGCAAGACCCACTACCACTTCAGGACCAACCCGGTGTGATGGATGCTATTGTTGGCGATGTGTAGGATGAATCGGTGAAAAGAAGGGCCCCTCTAGGGCTATGCTCAGATCATCTGGCTCTCGGTACTCCATGTTTGGAACCTGTGGACCTCGAGACATGATCTCCTTAGTTATCCCTAGGCTAGGGGATAATAATACCCAAGAACATAAAATGACCAGCATGGCTAGAATCCACCTTACAAGAAGCATAAACACATAAATCTCCTAGTGGCACCTTTAGGGAAAGCAAGAGGCCCAAAATATTCTCTAGTTATGTGGCACTCATGACTTACACGTGAAGAAGCAGTCAAGAATAAAGAATGGAAGAATATCAATCCATCATGAAAAATGATGTATGTGAAATTGTGCCTAGACCTGAAGGAAAGTCGGTAGTAAATTCAAAATGGGTTTACAAGATAAAGCATGCAGTAGATGGGAGTATCGATAAATAAAAGGCAAGATTCGTGTCTAGAGGGTTCTCCCAACAAGAGGGAGAAGACTATGATGAGATGTTTGCTCCAGTTGCTAGATATAACTCTATTAGAGCCATCATATCTATTGCAACATCCATGGGTTGGAGTTTATATCAAATGGATGTAAAGACCACTTTTCTCAGTGGAGTAATTGAGGAAGAAGTATACATAAAGAAACTTCAAGGTTTTGAGGTACACCTGAGAGAAACCCATGTATGCAGATTAAAGAAGGCCTTGTATGCACTCAAGCAAGCTCCAAGAGTTTGGTATGCCTGATTGATAGTTACTCGATGAGACTTGGATTTTCCAAGAGCTATGTTGATCCAAACATTTATTATAAGGTTGTGAATGATGGACCTGTGATCCTACTATTATATGTTGATGATTTGTTTTTGACAGGTGTAGAGCCTCTCATTATTCAGTGTAAGAGGGAGCTAGCCTATGAATTCGATATGAAGGATCTTGGTCTCATGCATTATTATTTGGGATTAAAAGTATGGCATAATCATGGTAAAATCTTCCTAGGGAAAGGGAAGTATGTTGTAAATATCCTTCAGAAGTTTGGGATGATGGATTGCAAATCCATGGAAACTCCCATGGTGATAGATATGAGGAAGTTGAGAGACTCTGATTTTGATCTAGTAGATTCATCCATGTACTGACAATTGATTGGCTCATTGATGTATTTGGTTAATACCCGACTAAACACTTGCTTTGCTGTGAAAATGTTGAGCCAGTTCCATGTGGAACCTAGACATGAGCATTGGATACCTGCAAAACACATTTTGAGATATCTTCGCGGGACACTAAATTATGGTTTGAGATATGCCTCAAATAGTGATGTACAACTACATGGATTTACTGATTCAGATTGGGAAGGGAGTGCAGATGAAAAAAAAGATTACATTTTTCATATGTTTCAGTTTGGTATCTGCTATGATATCATGGGTTGGCGGGAAACAAAAGTCTTTTGCACTCAGTACTGTAGAAGAAGAGTATATTTCATCTTGTGATGCTTGTACAAAAGCATTATGGCTCCATACACCGGTTTCTGGACTATTTGATCAAGTGTTGGATTCGATTGTGATATATTGTAATAATCAAAGTTCTGTGAAGCTTTCATAGAACCCTGTGTTCCATGACAGGTCGAAGCACATCCTTCATATCAAATTCATATCCTTTATATCCTTCATATCCAAGCTATGTGAAGCCTCTGAATAGGTGAATCCCCATGATACATAGGAAAAATTGAAGGCTATTTTATCAAAAATATATTATGTATATATAATTTTTGGGAGAATCTTTTAGTCAATTATATAATTTTGTAAAATCTTGGCAAATCTTTCACTGAATTATAAAATCTTGTAAAATCCTAGTGAATCTTTTACTAAAATATATAAAATTATGAAGTCATGATGAATGTTTTGATAAATCACAAAACCATATTTAATAATAGGAAAATATATTCATTAAACTGTAATATACTCATTTTACATGTTTAGAAAAAAAAATATAGTTTGTCCCTCCAAACAATGTTGCAAGCATAGGGGGTTGTGTTTGTCAGGGTTCTTATTGTGTTTTCCAAGGTTCACCTATTCACTTCTAAAACAATTATGATTTTCCAAGGGGTTGGTGGGCTCAGTGGCCACTAGGATTCCAATCCCCTCGGGGCATGTGCTTAAAATTTTCACTAAGGGGTTCCCCAACTTCCATTAAAAGACTTTCTATGAGACAAAAATTGATAGAGTTCCATCAAAAGGCTTGGTATATCCCACCAATGACATCTAGATATTTGTATACCCCACACCAATTACACTAGAGCTTTGTATATCACACAAATGACATTTAGGGCTTCACTTGGTGTAAAATATTTTTAATTCCATGTTCTCCTTGTATAGGATATTTAAATAAAAATAACTTAATTAAGAGAAATGATTAATGATATGTCTAACTAGTTACCTAACCTAAGACAAAATTAGAAATGCATTGTTAGAACATATTAATCTATATGTCATTTAAATAGCATGCAAACAAGAAGAAAATGCATATATACATAAAAATTATAGCCTGTCAAATTGCTAAACAACAGGTAGAGACTGTCACAATGATAAACATGTGTACATGATGTAAAAAACATGCTTATGAGCAACTTACAACAAGAAACAATGTTCTTTAAACAAATGTTAGAAACAACAACATCTAGGCACAAAAATATTAATATCACAACCATTATTCATATAAAGGTATTCTTATTTGCAAAACACTTTAGGAGATAAGAAATGTGAAACAATTAAGTCATTCCATGATGATGATGATGATAGTCTCAGTTAGACTACCATAATTAAGCATGAACAAGAGATGTACATTTAGTAAGGGTTATTATGTCATTGTGTATATCTATACCTGGCAGTAGCATGGTGCACAATGAAAGTCTTAGCACCCATTTTAACTCCGTTAGGGGAAACACATACATACTGACTCCCAAAATTGAGTTGCAGAAAAGTAATGAAGAAATAAATGATCCTGAATTATATAGAAATATATTTTTGTCATGTGATACCAACAACAATAAGAATACCTCTTTCTTAGTTACATGGAACTCTCCATAACATGTGCATTATTATCAGAAATTATGTAATGGTTTTTTATCAAGCTTGTTCTTCAACTTTGAATTAAAGAATGATAATGCACAAAACATTCTATAATCCTCCACTGATTACATGTAATGTTCTTTTATTCTTGTCATCAAAAGTATAATTGGATTAGAGGAATGTCACTCTCATGCTAATAGGTTTCCTATGATGAACGCATAGGAACCTAGTGTATATACCATTTTTCTTTCCGCTTAGTTAAGTAGAGCTCATTTCCCTTTCTAAATAACTAATAAGTATTTTCAAAGAAAATATAAAATAAACATAGTACATCCTAAAAAGTAAAGATTCTTAAGTCATGTCACATAGTGAGGAAATAAAACAATCTTTCTTTGAACCATCACATATATAAATAAAATAATAATAATTATAAAAAATATATTAAATGTCGAGAGAATAAACAAAGCTATATATTAAGCCTAATATCACATGTTTCTCTTATAAACATGACAAAAAGATGAAAACAAGTTTTTTTTTACTCAACAAAGGTCTTTAACTAAAACCCAAACCCTTGAATCAATGGAAATGAGATGAAACCAATCATGCCACAACAAATGGTTCAGTCAAACATCAAATGAGAACTAGAAGCATTCAAGGGACTAACACAATTTTTAACCAAAATAAACCCAAAATTTCAAACTTGACAAAATGCTCCAAAATGCAACAAACAAACAAACCATTAAAATTTTCCAAGATATTAAAATGAGTTCATTCTTGCTTAGAGGAAGTCTTATTAAATTAGTTATTTACCCTTTTAATACTAGGACACTGTCTATGTGAAGAGATAGGTCCCGACTTCATCAAATTTCAACTTCATTCCCTATCACATACAAGAAAGAGACAATGCCATGATTACATATGAAAGCATCAATCTTAAAATAACTTCCATCAAGGAAACATGGCTTCAATGTTACAATGAAAAATTCAAAATATAGAACCTATTTTTACCTGAAATGCAACCTCAAATTGACATATAGTAATCTTTCTATAATAAATCATTTATGACCTCCTCCAAAAATAAAGGAATAATGAATTCACTCAAATAACAAGAATCACATCATTTGTACTATTCCATTCACTATTTCTTGCACCACCAATGGAACACGACACACATATACCAAAATAAGTGTCCCTTGGACTCTCATATATATTGGATTAAATAAAAGCTTGTGGTATATCAATTTCTCAGTTCTCATCTTGGTCCTCATTTTCTTCATTCTGAACATAATCTTCTTTGATGGACTATCATTATAAGCCTCCAAAGCATTATATTCCATATCAAATTCATTAGACATATTTGTTATATTGTTTTTTCCCCTTCTATCACAATTTAATTGCCAACGAGGTAGTTCTCTTTCATATGAAAAATTATTAATGTCATACTTTGTTACATATAATATTAAATTTGTATCCATATGTTTATCAAGCTTGTTCCTCATCTTTGACTTAAAAAATGACAATTCATTAAACATTCTCTCATCCTCCATTGATCTCAAAATCATGGTTTGACACAAATCTGCTAATTTGAAGTATTCTGATATGTTTTCCTGTAAGTATTGGCTAGCACCTAAAATAGTCCACAATCTTGTTATTGCACCATATTTTAGAGGATTCTCCAAAACACAAAATTGCTTCCACATTGTTTCAATGAAGCGTGTGGCTTGTTGAAACAATTTTGATGAATCTAAAATGCCTTGAATCTTTTCTCTATGTATCTGGACCTTCTGGAAAAAGTGGTGCACTAAAGTTTTTAATTTTGATTGAAAGTTGGATTATAAGGTGGTTTGACATTATTGATTGTTCCAATATTGAGGGTACACCACATACATGGCCTCCAACAATTCATGTCGAGGAAATCATTTTCTTGTCTCTGATGCTAGTGATTTTGTAATTTCTATCAAGTTGTGTCTCATCGAAATGACAACATTGTTGAATAGGCATCTTGACACAAGGAACTCTTTAGTGATCCATCCCATCTTACCAATGTAATGAAAAGGAACTGTATTCCCACACACTACCATACATAATATCCCTTTTTCATCAAACTTCATTTTTTTTCTTCAATATTTTCTATATGAATGATTGTAGTCCAATTTGTAAACCATGGACTTGTAAAAGAATTTGACATCGTATACAAATTATTCGATAAAATGAATGTTAATTTTCTTTCATTTGTCTATTCTGCAATATATATTGTGTGAGTTTGAGACATTTTCACAAGGACATTCATTTCATCTAGCATAGGAAAAGTTCCAACCAATGTTAATAATGTCTTTATGCCAATTAGTCGAAAGATACAATCTTGAGCTCTATCTACATTGAAACAATGTTCATACATCACTAAATAGTCTTTGAGATGGCCCATTCAATGAGATCCATCTTGTATCAACATTTTTTAATACCTTGTTTCCATTTGTAACATCGTCAACACATTTTTGAAACTCTTAAAATCGTTTGGGACTACGACAAAAATATGGATAAACCTCTCATGCAAGATCCTCAACTTTTGAAACCGATGGAAACTTGCTTACTATTTTAAATGAAAGATTCATCCTATGAGCCATACAATGAATACTCAACATATACAATGACGTTGATAGTTGTAGTCTAACATGAAGGCCATTCATTTGTTCTTGCATTACTAATGGTCCATTTGCTTCAACACATACCAATTTTTTTGCAATCATTAAATGATCCATACCACCAATTTCCTTTCAAACTATTAATAACAAGTTCGTAAACATTTTCAGCTGTAGAATTCTCCCTCATTTTATGAATCCCAAGTAGATATGAATTCCTAATATGGTAATTAACTCATGCATATCCATGAAGTATTATCACTAGTTGTAACCTCACCCAAAGACTGATAAAAACCTAGCATTTGCAATCTTCTCTTTCATATCATCCTTTTCTACTTGAGCTAGATATATTTCTCATTCTCAACCACTCGTTATAGATCAATGAGAAGATGGAAAATTTAACACTTGAAGAAAAGATAGCTATTTCATGCAATTCAGATAATGTTTCATAGGACGACCTTTAGATAATATGTGAAACACAATGCGTAATTGCATTGTGCTGGATAACAAATTTCTTTCCATTTTCTTTCCAAATATAGGTTTGATGGTTCCTCCACTTACCTCAAGTTTTCCCTTATTAAATATTTATTATATTCATCTGCATATTTGACATGCCGACATTCCTCAAAATATTTCCATATGATAATAGATGTATCCTCTCCATCTACAATTTTCTTTTCATACACCTTTCCCGCATGCTTCTCTATTGTATCTAACTACATTTGCAATGTCCATGGCTTGCCAAGCTTTCAACTACATATATATTGCATCTAACTTCTTGTGACTTCTCTTTCTCATTTGTTGGAGGTATTGGTTCAATAAATGAAAATTTTGAGACCCATTCTGGTTTAAATTGTCTCCCTATGAGCCATTGGCCTTTTTTTGTTTTTGTGAATGGATTGTGTTCTCTTCCAAAGAATTTTTTTTGACATTTTCAATGCCAATTTCTAGTGAAAATGCATTTATTTCACTTTGATCACCAGAGGAACCTATTCTCTCATCTATTATTTGGATATTAGATGCAATATCACAAGAGTTGATATCTCTTTCAGTGATAGGTTGCTTAAAAGAGCTCAAATCATGAAGAGAATGTGGATGCTTGGATTAATGTCTTTGAAAGTATGATTCTACATACGTTTGTCTTGATCGTTTCTTCCCATGATTGATGTTTGACATATCACTGAATATTCCACAATTGAAATTTCAAATCAGTATAGAAACTAAAAGTGAACCCTGCATGATAAATAATATAAAATTAGTAAAATTCCCACCAAGTATAGAATATTTGTATGCATTTATATTTATTATCTTTTTTATAAAACCAAATTCTTTGAGAAAACATACACCCAAAAAGGAAAACCACCAAATGCTTACATGAATCCTAGAAAATAACTTAGGGTGTAAAGTAAGAAAATACAACATAAATGCATCCAATAACCTATGTTGTTACATTACCTCATTAACTCCCTCATAAACACTTTTTCAATCACATTTTCTCAAAGACCATATGTTATGCTTCTACTATGAGATTCAAACTATCAATTTTTATTGATGGATTCATTACCAATCATGAGGATTTCTATATTCCATTATATGAATATCCTTATAGTGCTTCAAAGTAGGGGTTTCACTATTACTAAAATACAAGATTGACAGGATGGCATGCTATTTTGTGGAGGCAATCATTCAATGAAGAAGTTCTTTTTTTTTGTATTTTTTTGCTATGTCTTGTTGATGTTTAAACTTCATTATTTATTCATTACTATAGAGGAGATGTACTCAAATATTTGATTGGACTTGTTGATTTCACCATTGACTCTTGAGTTGAATCTAAATGATAAATAGAGAGGAGCACTAGGTAAGCCACAATACTTTGTAGGAAATAGAATGAGTAGAGATATAATATCTGCAACACTCTGCATACATCCTTCAATTGAAGGAGAGAATCCTTTAGGATGTTATATCCCTATGTGACTAATATTGGGATTACATTTACCAATATTAATGTAGATCCAAATGATGGGGTGAAAAAAAGTTTGTCATTGGCATTTTGTCCCTCCGTGAGACAAATAAGAAGAAACTATTATTTTGCAGTTAGTACCTACCCACTCTAACTCTTTTATAAAATATGCTAATGGAACATAAAAAATAGAGAAAATGTTTTGAAGAGGAGTTGCATCCATGCAATATAATAAATACATGAAACCGAAGGACCCTTGTTCAATAGTTTGGACATGTGTTTGGAGTCCACATATTGGATTCTCTTAGGTTCAAATCCTTTGAGAGGAACCTCATGACCATGTTGGTGGTGTTTCCCCTCATCTGCACATGAGTGACAATTGCACTTTTAGGGGTAACACACCCGATTTTCTTGGCTTGATGATGGTGCTCTTGTTGGTTTCCTTCTTGGTGATCTCGTGCTTGATGGTCTTGGTTATGGTGATGCATATATACTTCAAATTGTGTCATGGGTTTTTATGGTGTTTCTCATGGTTACATTACATGCTTAGTGCATTCAAACTAGTTAAAATACCTACACTTTGAGGACTAGTCAGTTTTGAGCTTGACAAAAAATTATTAAATCTAATATGTGAAGGTTACAAGGAACACTTTGAGTATAATACACCATTTGAACTTGGCAGTTATAACATATTTACAAACATGTTGAACATAAAGGGTTATTTCTGTCTAGATCAGAGTAGCATATCTTAGGACAACAAATTTTACATCCAATAGATAATGTAGTTAGACTTGTTCTATAATTGAGACAATATTACATTCTAATGTATGTCCAGTGATTCATATGAAAGTTGAGATTGATAATATGATTGACAGTTTGAGAGGTTAAGGACTCTTGGAAATATTTATGTGGAAGAAAATCTTCCAATGGTTGGTTACATGCATGCAAACATCACTGGGACACTATGTAAAGACCAGTAGGTCATTTCCAAGATCAGGGAAATAGAGCAATTTCAACTATAGCATCATATCATCAAAACATATTTTCTTTCTTATAGGAAGATTTGGACCAGAACATCATCACTACTACATTTTCAGACTTGTTAATGGAAGTATGGAAAGTGTGATTTGTGTAGTCCTTGTGGCTTCTACTGTCAAGAACTTTAGGAATTTCAAAACAATAGGGGATAGCATAAAGGTCAACAAAGGATGTAATAGGTAACTCTGGGCCATGAATGAGTGGATCAACCCATTTGCACATAAAAAAAGGAGGAAATTGTTGTAGTTTCATGTAGTTTTTGATATCCATGGCATGATAGATAATGTCCTTACAAAACAATAAAAAGGTCAAAACAAAAGATAGTATTCTTATCTCTCTAGGTACAAAGAAACAGTTTATCCTATTTATGCAGAATCAAGGAATGTGTATAGAAGTGTGCAACACATCAAATCCACATGAATAAAAAATAATTCCAACCTTCACTTATAAATGGAAAGAATGCCACTTCTCTTCCTAGAAAGTACCCTTTCAGTGGTGTTCTTTTCGTCACATTCATGACATTTAGGAAATTTTTTTGGTGCATTCAACACACTTAAAAGCAAATAATATACACTTCAATATGAACTGCATAGAACATTTACATAAAAATATTATTATGAACAATTATAGACTAATCTCTATTTCATGGGTATTGAATTTTGTTGCATTTGTGTTTTGCAAAAAAGAATAATTTTTGGTTCATAGATACTGATAGATTTCCTGGTAATTATTAGCTTGTTTCTTGAACATATGATACTAATGTTTAAATTTTTGTTTTTGAACAAATATTCTTTTAACTAATGATAAGAGTAATATATAGAGGGTGTTAGTACCAAAAAAGGGGGGCACAATTGTAGACTCCACAAGCTAGTCAAATAGTAAAAAAAAATGGGTTGGCCTCGGCCAAAACACCCACTCATAAAGAGTCTACAAGATAGTGTGCACAAACATAACAAAAAAAAAGACAAAGAAGTTGTCTGTCTAATGTTTAAACTTGGAGCTGAGCGTCCTTTTTATTTGACATCATAGTTTTCTTTTCCCTAGAAATATAGGATACCCCATTAGAACATGGACTTCTTGCCAATTAATGTACCATTAAATGCTTTGTAAGAAAGTATCCCTTGTAAATGTCCCATATTTTTGTTAGAAAAAAAGGAAAGTATTTTAATGGATGTTTTCTCAAAAATCATTTTCTTTCACTTTCAATATTTCCTTACTACCACCATCTTGGTAGGGAATTGAACTATGCATAGTGCAAAACCATGAATCTTAAAAAAATCAACCTAACTAAGTAATCATACACTCAAATCCACATGGTTCTTGCTTTTTTTAGTAAACAATGCACTATGAATTAGGTTAAAAGTTGACAATGCTAGGGTCTTCAATTCATGAGTGGGTTTAATGCATACAATTTGATTGGTTTTGATGCTTATGATGCCTTGGTTCATAATCTTGTGTTGGTTATGAAGATTTCAAATTGGTTATGAAGATTTTAATTGGAATTTGTTTTGTTGAATTTTTCAAGTGACATCTTTAATACAAGTAATGATTTTTCATTTGGTGTGGACTTGTAAAATATATTCTAGCTTCAAGTTACCTCCTTGGAATAAAATATAAACATATTTTAAAAAGAAGTTATTTGTACTAGAAAATACCTATGCAAATATATAACTGATTTTAATTTGTTGTGTTCAACACTAGAGAACTCAAGTTGTAAGTCTTTATCCTAGAGAAGATACAAGTAGTAGTAATTCAACAAAAATGTTGGGTCAAAATATTGATATGGTTTCCCCCATGTGCAATGAGAAATGTTATTATAGAGACTTATTATCCCTAATAGAGACAAATAAGTCTTCTGACTCGTGAGATGTTTATGGCCAATTTCAATATCTTGTTGGATTTCAATTTACAAAATTGGAATTATATAAGGTCCACAATGTGAAGGGATCAAGTGGGTAGCGCACCTTATTAAAGACTCCTTCTATACAATGATTTCATTAGTGGATATAAATGTACACTCAGGGACATGTTTGTACATAAAAAAATCTTGTTGACTTGGGAAAAATGCCCCATGCCAACATGAGGGAGGATTTCTCGATGGTAGGTCCCAATTAGGCATGCTCTTGTTTGGTATGGAAATATCCACCAGTATGTGGGCCTTGTTTCTGCTAACTAAATGGATTTCTCTCCGAAGAGAGACTTTTTCATTCAAATTAGATTAAATCCTAAATGCAGTCCTATTATACTATGAAAATGCAACCCTATTCTAATAGTAGAAAATATCAATTGCAGGCATATAGTTCTACTTATAGAAACAAAAAGAGTTCACGTTTCACAATCATAAACCATACTAGTGCACCCATTTTCATATAGATGACATTGAATATGTCCATATAATTGAGTTCATAATCCATTCACAATTATTTTCTACAAAGCCAATTGACATAAGTGACAAATTGCTAACATCTGTAGAAAACAATAAAAAATTGTGCACAATTGCATGAATAGGCTATGTATAAGCTCTTGCTTAATTCATCCTTTAGAAATATTTCCTTAGACTAATATCCAAGTAAAATTAAAAAAAATTCAAATCCATCCTCAAGCTTGATAAAGAGTTATACAAGACCCAATTCTTGGTTATTTGGATCCCTCTTTCACTGGGGGTGAAATTCAATTTACAAAAGTTTTTTATCACTCCACCTAGAATCATTCCTCTTCTGGACTCTTCATCTCTTCTTTATCCCATGCAGTTACAACTGGTCGTCTTTCTAGACTCCTCATTTTCTCATATTTTGTGTCTTTATTGGGACTCTTCACTTCCTCATGCATTCATGCCAAAGCGACAATAATGAAAAAATACAAATTCATTTATATTTGATAAAAGACTAGATACTGATAGCTATATTAATTAAATCCCAAGAATTTATTAATGCCAATTATTAAGCATAAACTATTTTAGATTATTCCTTTAGTCTCGATCTTTCCAACAAGCTCTTATTTGCCCAATTTGACCTTTAAAAAATCGAGTTATGCATTGCGAAAAAATGCATGGATAATATCCAAGATAAATTGTGCCTCCTCTTTTCTTGAATTTTTGGACATTTCAACTATCAACCTGGAAATAATAACTCTACCAACATGTTCTTCACTTATTTAGCTTTCCAACGAGCCATCTCACGTTCAATTTGACCTTTTGAAACTCTAGATATGGCCCCCGAAAGTGAGCATTCAACAACCATTGATCTCATCTTAGGGTTAATCTTGACCTTTGATCTTATAAACCTAATGATTTATCCCACATGCATTGTGGGAAGTGATTCCAAGTGGTTATAATGTTTTTCCCTCTCCATGTAGCTTGTATTTGGAGTTAGGAGAGGTATAGAGTGTTAAGCCTGCATTAATGTTTTGACCATACTTGTATCCAAAAATTAGAAAATAAAATAGAAATAGAAATAGAAATAAACATGTGCGTGAAAATCCAAAAATAATAAAATAATCCCCAAATCCAAAATCCTGAAATTCCCACATCCAAAAATTATATTCGGAAAATCCTAAAATAATCCAAAAATCATGTCTGAAAGGTTTGCGGGAAATGTGGATTTGGAAATAAGTGAATGCCTGAAAGTGAAAACCAAAATATGAAAATATGATATGCACGCTGGAAATGTGGATTCACAAAGAAGTGAATTCTCGAAAGTGAAAACCCAAAGGTGAAAATTTGATAGGCATGCAGAAAGGAGATGTTTGAAGGTGTTGCGAGAAATGTGGATTCAGAAAAATTAACCAAAGTGGATTTCAAAAAGTGAAAACCCAATAGGCATGCGAGAGGAGGGTTTCAGAAAATATTTGGGAAGGTGTTCAGGAAAAATTTCCGAAAGGGTTAGCCCGAAAAAGATTCCATGAAATGGTAAGCCCGTAAAAGATTCCCTGAAATGGTAAGAGCCCAAAATAGAATAAAATAATATGAATTAATAAGATAATCCAAAATTCTATGTCTGAAGGGTGTTCTTCCGAAGAGTGTTGTGGGTAAAGTCTATGGTAAAAGTGTCTGAAGGTAAAACCCGAAAGGTGTTTGAGAAAACCATGTCTGAAATGGTAAAAACCCAAAATTCAAATTTTGAAATAGAAATCCCGAAATCAACGTGTGGGAAGAATGAGTCCGAAAGTCATGTGGGTTTCAGATTTTGGGAAAACCATGAAAAAGTGCTAGCTTGACTATTTTTCGACGATGGATCCAACTAGAGATCCAAAACATTGACAATCAAAATGATGAATGTGGACTTTCTAAACGATTCTACTAGCCTTGTGGGATTTAGGAAAAATACGCGAGTGTGAATGTTGTGAGGTCAACTCGATGGGTGAAGTCCTGATAAGTAAATCCCAATGGGTGAAGACCGAGATCAAAGTCCCAAAAACTCATGTCTCAAGTTCAATAAAATAATAAAATTATGAATAAAAATTTGAAAAATAAAAATTGAATAAAGTAAAAATAAAATAACAAAAATATCAGGAATTAAAAAATAAATAACAAACTACAAACTTAGGGACTTTGAGATTTCAGGAAAAAATTGCTTAGTGTGTAAAAGTAAAATTCCTATGGTAAAAGCAATTTCCCATGGTAATTCATGGAATATATTAATAAAATATACACCTCATGGTGCATGTTTCATGATAAAGTACCAATGAGGAAAATTATCGAAGGGGAAAGTATGATCATAATGTCCCAAAAGGGAAAGTTCCAGATATGGTAAATCTTCCATGGAATAAAATAATAAAAATAAAATATACATGAGATTTGGGAAGTAGAAAATTCAAAACCAAGGACAAATGAAAATAAAATAAAATAAAATGAAATAAAAATAAAAATAAAAATAAAAAATAAAACACAAAAATAAAAATAAATAAAAATGTAAAAATTAAAATAATGAAAATAAAATAAATTAAAAATAAAAATTAAAAATAATAAAAAGAAAAATAAAAATCTAGAATAAAATAAAATAAATAAAAATGTACAAGTCCATATATACAAAATCAAATCTAGATGGGTAAGGAGAATTGAGACCAAGTTTTGAATTTGAATCCAAATCAATGTTCCAATTGTAGGTCAAGGTTTCAACTATGGACCAAGGCTCCACACCTAAAAATCTAGGAAATCTGAAAAATACATAGATAAAGAAAGTTCGAATGTCTGGATGCCACGTTAGATAAGACATGTCAATATGACAAGGAGGGAGTCACATATGACAACACATGATAACTGAAAACTTGAACAACATGTCATACACCATGGCATATGATACAAAACATGACACATCAGATGCCACATAAGGTGAGAATGACTTGTCCAACTCGTGTTCATTGGATGAAACTAATAGAATGGAAAAGTGGCAAGGCTTGATTAGATCTCATAAATGCATGGATCTAGAATCAGGTATTTGGATTAGGGTACTTGATGAACAAAACCTAGAATCCTAGATTATGTATAACACATCATATGACACATCAAGGTCATGTAAGGTGACACCTAGGAATAAGTGGTTGAATCCAACCTAGCATGTTGACATAAGGAACATCGTATGGTAATGAGGTTGTCGGATCAAACTATTATGCACTGTCGATTTACTTAGGATCAAGCCATACTTGGACATGGAAGGGTATGAAATGCGATGAAATTTGGGTTCTAAATGATTTGAGAAACAAAGTTAAAACAAGGTCTAGATGTTTGGATACTTGGATATCTAGGATCCAGATAGGAAAAAATTTGGGGTTTCCAATTTTTAAAGACTTGAGGCTTAAGAAAGACTCAACATATATGGATTCGAAAGATGTTGCAGGCATATGAAGTTTTGGGTTTCCTTCTCTTTCAAACACTTGGATGCTCTACTATGGAGTTTCTTGTCCTCTATGACCAAATTCACATGATCATTCTTCCTTAAATGTGTACAATATTTCTCTTATGTTTTGGCATGATTCTCTGGAGGAATTGAAACAACATAAGTATCTTGCATAGGAAATGACAGTGCAACCCTATCATTGCAACCACAAGAAGAATTGACTTCATTATACAAGGAAGAATACACTTGCTAGTAGGTTATAAAATCTACATTATTTCCCCTTGCCATTAACAAATTTATGAAAAAGAGTTGGGCTTGTTAAAAAATGAGGAAATGAAAAGAAGGAATTTCTTAGAAGAAATCATCTATGATCTTGGCCTTTTATAAACAACCCATTGCTATAAACCAAATGTCATGAATGCAGAAATGTTTTTCTTTCTTGTATCTAATCGAGACTAATATCTCAAACTCTTGGAAACGATTAAAGATCGTTTGATTATAGTTATGGATTTTAAATTGAGTAATCTGATTAACAGACGAGAGATTGAGCATGAATGTGAGGACAACATGTACAAGATGAAAAGTAACAATATGCTCTTTCATTTAAGCCAGTCGTTCACTTCTCAATGATGTAGTGAGATGATAGTACAAGCCAATGCACAAGGAAACAATAGATCCTTAAAATCAATTTCTCTTCAAGTCATAAAACAGAGCATTCAACCCTCCAATTAGATAAGATCAACAAATACCTTTAAATCCATTAATACTAATTAATTCAAAAGGTTCAAAAGACAACCTGACAATCTCATCACACAAAGATCAAAGAAGCACCATAAATCAAAGGTATAATGAAGAACATCTGGAAGTACAAGATCAAAGAGATTACTGGTCATGACAAACCTCCTCAAAGGTAAACAATGAATAAATATCCAAACCCCTAACCCCCTCAAGGTAGATGAAGAATATTCAATAGGCTCATAATAGTAGTGGATTAGGCATTAGAGCTCAAATATTAGTAGGTGGGCCCTTTTCCTTTTGTTTATAAAAGAAAAATAAGAGGGGGGGTTGTTGTGGCCACAACAAAGCCACTAAATTTATGGGGATACCATGTTTACAATTTTCTATCAAACTTTCACTTCATCTTAAATTAGACAATGAATCTCTTTGTCTTGGTTTATACCCATTTGAACTAGGGAACATTATCTTTATTGGGAAAATCAAATGCTGACACAACTTGACTTCAAATGGATATGCATGGCATTGCAAAGGATTATTTATTGTTCCAAGTACTAGATGCTTTGTTTTATGGATTGGTGAAATAATTAGATGGAAACCATTTGGATGCATTTGGGCACTACTTGATTTCCATAGGAAAGTGACATGAATTCTTAGTTACCAATTCTTTGGTATAATTTCTTAGCTATGTATGCATCACCTACTCCCATGATGGTGGGAATACAAATAGTTGACTATATATTGACTCTCACCTTGCTTCTGCCTTGGATTTAGGAATTTGATGTCTCTCCATTCCTTTTATCCCTTCTACAATTGGGATTATTTCAAGTGTTTGATTTAGATCATGCCTGTAGTGCACCTTTAATTTTCCTTGGAGATAAAGATCAACTTGCAAAAATTCATTGGGGGCATAGCTCTGAAATATCTTCCCAACTCTTCCCCTCCAATATTTTGTGCATCAATCTCATGGAACTTGTCTAATTGCCTAAAAGTTTGTGAAAGCATGCAAATAACGCTTACACACACCATGGCCAATTACCTTAAGCTAGTAGCTACCACCCAACTCAAATATTTTTCTCTTTGCAGGAGAACGAAACACCATTTGATATCCCAACAAATGATTGAACTTTTGCATTCCTCTAGACATTCAGGCAAATCCCTTAGGTAAAATGTTTTACCAAAGAAATCCATCTTCACCATATTTGATCCCATTATTCGTTTTTCACATGCATCCAACCTTTATGAAATTCCCCACCAATCACCTAATTTGTGCCCCCATTGAGTCATCTAATGTAATTCTTCCACCTCCATGGAAATCTTAGAAACATTCTATTAAACTATAGGTGAATAAGGCAAGAGATATTGAAGGCTTATATTTTGAGTGTTTGACCCATAGCATGAAACCTCTTGCCTCAACAATTGTTAAACCACTTGCCTTTGCTCCACAATCTTGGAACAATGATATCATTCATCCCATCCATAAGTTAGGTGATGCATTAGACCCAAGTAATTGCAGATTGCAAAACCATTATAATAGGACATAGATTGGCCTAACTTCACTCCACTCTCTTATATGCTCATATATCAAGACATGCAGATATAGATAAGTTTTATGGAAGGATCATTGGATTTTTGTTGAGATTATCAAATCCTTGTGACCACATTCTCATATTGAGGAGCATTATTCAGGGGGTGAAGCATTACCATGCAAAAACATGTTGTTTTGTGGATTTTAGAAAGCTTTTGATATTCCTTGACATTTATTACTGGAGTGAGTTCAATAGTTGGGTTTTTCTACAAATGTTCTTTGGGAAATTATGAAATTGATTGAGCTATTGTCATTGGAGGAATTCACACTTTCCACACACTTATTGGGGTGAGATGAGTATTCCCTATATTCTCAACACTTCGAGTTGTATATTGATGAACTATTTATTTGTAACATTGATACAAAGGATGCATGTTGTTTATGTGTAGTCTTGATATTTATACTTGTGAGTATAGATAGTTGGAGGCTAAGCTTGGTAAAATCTAAATCATTAGAAGGAAAGGTGGAAAATGTTTTTTAGAAGAAGTGGAGAAGCATTTGAAAGTGCTTTTGAAGAAAAAATCAAAGGCAAAGGCAAGCAACAATAGAGAGGAGAAAGAAGTGGATGTAAAGATACTACATGTAAATTTGGTGGTTTCTAATAATTTGAAGTGTTATTACTATGGTAAAGTTGAGCATTTGAAGGGATATTGCAAGAAGAGCTCGTGGAACATTGAACATGACAAAGGGAGGCCTAGAAAAAAGTATGTTATGGAGCATGAGGAGGAAGAATTCTAGGCATTTGTTACTTCTCAGGAGGGAGGTAAGTCTCCAGTTGATTAGTATTTTGATTTTGGAGCTTCAAAACACGTGATTAACAAAAGTCACTGGTTTGTGGAGTTTTTTGATACCATGTCCAAATAATATATGATAATCTTGGGTGATGGCAAAGAGAAATATGCAGAAGGCCAGTGAAATACGTAGATCAAATTGTCAAGAGGTAAGGTAACCACGTTCAAAACTGTTCTGTATATATAAGAAAGAATCTTTTTTTAAGTTGATGAGATAACCACACAGAGTCCACACTTGGATGTGATCTTCAAAGGTGAGAAATGATTTATGAAGGATAATAATAGTAATAATAATAATAATAATAAATTGCATAAGGCCCAAGGGTGAAGGAACATGACCTTCATAGGTTTGTGGAAGGTGACATTGCAAAGCTACATGCTTTAATGACTAGCAATGTTAGCCACAATAGTGATTAATTGTATCATTGCAGGTATGGAGTCTAGATACATCAATTATCAATATCTTTCCTTATTGACTAAGTGAAAAGTGATGTGCAACTAGAAAATAATACAAATTGGATTTTGGAGGGAAGGCTTGGAACACTGAGACAAAGTCAACCTCCATTTTTTGGTGCAAGGTGCTTCTTACTCCTTGTAGATGATTTGTGAGGTCACTTTTTGAACAAACTTTGAAGTTTTATCTAAATGTAAGGTGTTTAAGGAAAATAAATAAAATAGGAAGAATATGGGATTCTAAAGGCCCTTTAATCAGATAATGAAGATGATTTTTGCTTCAATGAGTTTGCTGATTTTGGCAAGAATACATCCAAATATAGTTTTCTACACTGATACATACCCAAATAGAAAGGGGTCAGGGAGACAAGAAATACGAGGGTTGTTTAAATGGCCATAAGTATGTTGTACAATAAGATGGGTCCAAACAAGTGTTGGGAAGAAGTAGTATACACAAGAGTGTACCTTCTTAATGGGAATCCAATAGTAGTACCCAACTTGGCACACCCTTATTGCCAGTGAAAAATGCTAAATTCACCTAAAATATTTACAAACAAATTCATGAAAGAAATCAAGGGCTATCAAAATGAAAAATAAAATTACAAATAATTTATTAATGACAACGATTTCAATCATATAATAAACCAACAATGAAAAGCCACATATTTTGGATTTGAAGGAGAAATAAAGAAGACTGTACCACAATTGAGTCCAACCAATCCAACCCAATAACATAGTTTGTCTCCAAATGCAACCTCGTGCCTTTCTTCACAACACACCAACAAGCTAACTTCTCCAAGGAAACACACACCCAAAATAGGAAAAATACTCAAGGATTCAATGCCAAGAACATGGGAGCTCACTCTTCTGGAAGCATACTAATCTTGGTTGGAAAGATCCCTACACAATAATTGTTGCTGAAATCAATAATTATAACTATTGGCACCCTCCTTTCCCCCACATGGGATTAACCACAAAAGTAACCTCAATAACTTAGCCACTTGAGGAACAAAAGGTGTGTAATTTGTCTCACACTCAACAACAAGTTGTTGGGCCTCTTGATACCCCATTGAAGGAAAAATGACAATGCTACAAAGAATTCAAGGGGTAGACTCTAGAGATTCTCGAATGATAGAAGGAGATCGAGGATGAAATTTTGTCTCAACCTCCATTTACATCGTCCTTAAGTAGGGACAAAACCATTCCTCTATAACCCCTCGATTCCATGAAACATGGGATAAATAACCACCATAAAAATATAAATCCAACAAATCTGGGAAAAATATATACCCTCAAAGCAAGGATATATTTCCACAAGGAAAAATACCTCCAAGTGACTACCATTCCCATAAAATCCAGGCGTAACACCTCCAAGTGACTGCCATTCCCATAAAATCAGGGTGAATGGGAGGAGTTGGTTTGAATTTTAAGGAGGAATGGATTTTTTTTCTCTCCCTTCACAAATTCCCATGGGCTAAGGGTTTTACATATAATTGTTTAAAAACAAATGTGGGGCTATGTATATTCAAACCCCTCTTTGCAAATAATTCTCACACCTAAAATTACTGTTGTGCTGCTTATATGATTAGTGTAATGCACTCATTAAATATCAATCCAAGATTCATAATCAACAGAGTTACAAGACACCAGTAAGAGAGGTAATTCTAATGTCACGAGTATAGAAATAATATGTATTAAGAAGAAAACTGAATCACACTTTGGTTGTCTTTCATAGAGAGGTTATCTTCTCCATTGGGGTACATGCAAATATGAAATGAAGTTCTTTGATAGATCAACTCTATTATCTGACCCAGAAAGCTAACTATGCAATCACACTTCTGAAAAATAAATCACACATCAATCATCAAGGCATAGCATACGTAGTTCAATAGCCAGTATATTGAATATGTTGTGGTTCACAATATTCTATTGTGAACTTCACTAGTTCTTTTCCAAATATGTTTGACTATTGCTGCTAACATCCATGTCCATTAAGCAAAATCAAATTCATAAGAACAAAAACAAGGCATATGCAAAACATAGTAAATAAATATCTCTAAGCAATCATATAATCAAAATCCTAAACTGAACTATACTGTTGTCATCTGAAAGAATCAAAGCTTCAACTAGTCTAACAGTTATACTATTGAAATCAAATGCTAACACTAATCTATAAGGATGCTGACCTTTGTTGGGTGGTGGGCCCTTGCCGCTTCAATAGGTCAACGACTAGAGTCTATAGTAAGTTGGCCTTCAATCCACACATCACTCTTACTCAAACCTCAAAACATGAAACTATACTAACAACTCAATTCATATTCATTCATAAATGATCAATACATTGAAATAAATGACACCCTTATATTAAAATTCAACTCGGGATATGTTCTACAATATGTAACGCTGCTTCACATGCTGTGTTATGTTATCTCTTTACTAATTCCACCATCCTTGGCATGACTATTTAAATATTCTTAGTCGTGAAACACAGGGAGGTGAAATCTTTAGCAGATCAACAATTGTCAAATTTATATATTTGGTTACTTATTTTAAGCTTCATCCTCATGACACAAAGTGTATGAGGATGAAGCAATACACAAACTAGCTTAACATAGTCTTGCTAGAACTTTGATGATTTAATAAACACTCAACAATTATCTTAGGCACGATCTGGAGCCAAACTTAGCATACTCTATTTCCTATATTGGTACCAAATCATGATAGGTGGGATTCTGTATATAGTACTGGATCCAAACAATATGCAATTGGTTGGTACCGGACTAGAAGAGTTTGTGGTCATTGGTACTGGATCACAACAGTGAATGGTCTGTGGGTACCAGATCTGAATGAAAGGTGCGCTTGGTACCAAATTCAGACAGTGGGCAATCTGGTGCATAAGTACTGGATGGATAGGTTGACATAGAAGTGATGGACTCATCCAAAGGTCAAAGGCTAGACGTGGAAATTTTAAACATTAGTACATGAAATATTTAGTCTCCTAGCTTAATAAACCATAAAATGCATGAATTCGATTATACTTTACCTTATGACCTTATCAGTGAATGGAGGTAGGGTTATTTATCATTGATCCAAGCTTAGGTAGGCCAAAACGGTATAAATGAGGGGTATAATATGGTAATGGGGATTTCAATTTAGAGGCTCAACATTCCCCCATGCCAAAATCATTGCATGTCCTCATGCAACTGAAACATACTCAAAAAATTCAAAACTTGAGACTCCATCCTCTTTACTTCTATGGATCAATGATGTTGACAACTGAGGCTTCTGCTTTCAGCTCCCTTTTTATGACCCTAATGTATTGAAAGAGTCTTAGTACCTTCTTGATCTTATTAGAAGTCTTTTCATGGTCATCTTGGAGTTGTTGGTTGGTTGCCTTCAGTTTCTCATTTTCCTTCTTGATATACCTATCCAGTAGTTGGTATTCCTTCACTTCTTGTTTGAGTTCCTGGTTTTGTTTTTGCAGCTCCCCAATCTTCTTCTTCATCTGTTCTTTTGTCAAGGTCTTCATTGACCCCATTGTCTCTAGCTGGATGCATTCTCTTTCCTCCACTTCCTCCCTCATCCCACACAAAGTAATAATAGCTTGTTCCTCAGTCAAGCTAGGGATGTCATCCTGGACTGATAGGTCTAGGGAAGGGGAGGTAATATCTATTGGGTCTTCATGTGTATGAGGACTGATGACTACTTTTCCTTTATTTTCCATGCCTCTTGTGGTTCTTTTACAAGGGGTTAATGGATCAGAGGTGCTCATAAGATTCCTTTTCTTCTTTTCTGTTTTTGGAATGGTTACAGGAGATTGTTCTATAAACTGTTCATCTCTACTCTTCTCTTTCCTCAAGGATTTGGACATGTGACCCCTCTCCTCAAGTGCTACTGCTGAGATATCCTCCACTAATTCAGATTTACCTTTTGATTCTTAACTTTTAAGAGTCTTATTATCTGATGAAGAGGGCCTTACTTATTTACTAGCTTTATCCTTTACTGCTCTGGAGGATGATGGGGTTGCTTTTTCTTTCTTGCCCTTTCTCTCCTTAGGTTCCTTATCTTTATTTGGAGCAGGATGGGATTCCTCTACAGGTTTGTTTTCTATGGAAAAGTGTTGAGTGATGAGGGTTTTCCAACTAAACCCTTGCTTCCTGGTCTCATGTATAACTAGAATTTTGATAAGACCCCGATGATAAATGCTAGTCTTCTCAGTTTTGGATAGGGATTTGACACCTCTTACCATCTCATCCATAAAAAAATATGGGAAGTCAATTTCAGGACCTCTTTCAGAGTGAAACAAAATCCTAATATGATATAAGAAGGTTACAACATACCTACCCTCACAAGTGAGGAATCGTTGAAGACTAGCAAGCATTGGATGATATTCTTCCTTGATATAGTTTCTAGAAATCCCCTTTTTCCAATTAGGGTGCTGATGGTATTCCTTCAGAAATGTTTGGCATATTTCCTTATTGATTCCTCCTCCTTTGAAATATTTGGTTCCTCTTCTAGGTGATCCTGTGGCTTCCCTTAAGTTTGCTTCATTGATTGTTAGCTGCAGATTGCCTATGTGCACAATCTCTCCATCGTAACTCTGAATAAATGCATGAGATACCTTCCCATGAAAACCTGCGAATTTCTCTAAAAATGGCATCCATCATGCTCTATCATACTTATCTCTACATAGATGGAACTCCTCGGTCTCTCTATAAATATGGAAGACCGGTTCATGTCTACTTACAACCATGTTTATAAACTGTGAGTGAAAACCGGGCTGTAGCGCAAGGGTTTAGTTAGCTGTGAGTGTAAGGGTTTGGTACCGGATATCGCAGAGAGGAGAAGGCTATGAAAATTGAGAAAGATTAATAATAATAGGAAAAATGGTGATGACATCAATAATTCAAACGACGAGTTTAAGTAAAGATGTTGCAAAGGAAAATTAAGACAAGATGAGGCTCATCTGGATGGCTTCATCACCCAGATAATCCATTTCATTTCTGCCCATTAGTGCAAGGATGGGGACATGACGTTTGGTATAAAAACATCATTTTTGTTTGGGATAGGAAATTGGACCCCTAATCGATGAATTTGGTGTTGAATCATGCAACATGATGCGAGATAGATTCATGATGGTTTAAGGATGAAGCATGTTCTTGGTTTAGGGTCGTGGCTCATCATTACTGGGCATGCTCATTTCAGTTCATTCCCACATTCACACGTTTGATGTGATTTTGTCCTCCATCATATTTTCAATCACTTATGTGGTGAAGGAATTGATTAAGGTTAAGCATATGGGTGTGAGGGAAGTGCAAGTTAGGTGCATGGTTTTAACACTAAAGTCATAAGATCTAGTATACATTTTCATACCTATTGTAGTTTTATAAGCAAAGGAAAATAAATAATACCATGTTACCTTTGATTTTACCATTGCATAACCAATACCCATAACATATGCGACTACCTTTGTATTTGAAGCTTGCAGATTGTCAGAGTTCATCTTTTTAGGCTGGAGTTTTTTGGAAGCTTAGTACTGTAATTTCATGTACTTTATGAAACTTATTTATTCTGTGCTTGTCTTTGAGTTTCTTCTTTTGTGTCTGGTTCTATAGGGTTGTACAGTGAACATGCTGGTCTCTGAAGATGAGATGTGAGTCTAAAAAGAGTTCTGAAAGGGGCTCTTTGACCCTCCCCCATGCCAAGGATGTTGCATATCCTTATGCAAAAAGACCTGACACACTGTATTACAATGGAAGAAAATTGATAAGAGATGAGAAACCAAATCAAATTCCAAAAGTACATTTATCACCTAACATATGATCCCATGCCTTTAACGATTTAAATTGCCTTTCTTCTGATGACTTATTAACAAGGGAAACATTCAACAATGAAAACAGGGAGGTTTTTATATTTTTCCAGAAGAACAGATCCAACCTAACTTGCTTCAGAGATTTACTATCATTAGATGTTATGAAGAAATTTCACAGTATAAGTAGATTAGACTCCCTAGTCAGGGATCCACTCTTAAGAAGTTTCCTTCTTAGGTAATGTAGGCTTTAGATTTTAGACCGATAAAGTTGACTTAGGGTAATTCTCAAACAGACATTTGCTTGTAGTATTCATTTTATTTGTTAATCTGGAGTTTGTAACTTATAAATGTCAACAGTGACATTTTCTTGTAGTATTCATTTTTAGATGACAAAAGTGAAATTTTCAATTAGACAAGTATAAATGAGACATTTCTCAACTAGAACCCACTGTCAGCAAGCCTGTTCAGTACTCCGGTGGGGTAGTTGTGATAATTAGTGAGACATATACCTTCCCTAGGAATAATTCCCCATTGCCAACAGGCCTATTCAGTACCCTGATGGATTTTCCTAGTCATACCATAGACCGATACTCGCTGCCAACAGACCTGTTCAGTATCCCGGCGGGTTAGTCTCTTAAACCCTTTTTCCATCAGAGGCTTCTTGTCCATAGTCACCTATTTTAGTTTTTCTTAAAGAGTGCTTTTGCATGGTGACATGGGGGATCATCTGAAAACCCTTTTTACAGGCTGGGATGGTATTGGGTTAGAATGTATTTTCTCTTATTTGAATGTCTTTAAAGATTTTTCTTAAGGAAAAATAAACTTATGTATGCGCATTATTTCTTTAGAATAATCCATATGTATGATTTGTCTGAGTTTGTCCATAAGAGAATGACCTAAAGTTACCTTAGGGTACTGATACACCCTCTTCCATAAAAGTTTTCCTAGTGTTCCCATGACAGGGAGTGTTCATATACTCATATGCTACTCTAAAGATAATCCAATGATTAATGTTGAAGTCTAGTTAGGGTGAAATGGTTACTTATAGGCTAATAAAATTTTTATCCCTTTAATCGTGCTGAAATATTGGATAAAGGAAACCTCTAGATTTTGAATCAGATCAAGCATGGTTCCTTTAACAACATAGGTAAATATTATGTCTTCTTTGTCAAGCAACAAAACCAAAAGAAATTAAAATACTTCTTGTTACCTAGCAACAGAACCAAAATAAATTAGGAATACTTCCTTTTAGCTAGCAATAGAACCAAAAGAAATTAGGAATACTTCCTTTTAGCTAGCAACATAACCAAAAGAAATTAGAAATACTTCCCTTTAGTCAGCAACAGAACCAAAATAAATTATTGCTTCATAAGTGCTGCCATTTGATGCTGCATTCAGCTTCTTAGTTCCAACTTAAGAGGTTACTGCATGGCTTCACACTTCATATTAATTGATATACGATATTGAAATAAGCATAAAATTCTTTGTCAATTAGGTGGTGCGTCCTGATAGTACCGTATAAGGATATATTTTTGGTACCGGACCAGCACAGGACTACTGGTACCGGACCAGGCAAAATTTCTGGTACCGGATCAACACTGCTGGTACCGGACTAGAACATAGTATTGTTGATGCCTACAAATTGATGTTTTTAGAAAGTTTATGAAGGATCAAATAAATTATAGAAATCTATTAAAAAAAATAAAATGCGAAAGTAAAACAAAGGAGGTAAGAATCCATTGTTATCTTCAGCTTATTAACAAAACACAATCCACACCTATGTACAAAAGTTTAAAAAGTAAATCAATCAGTTAATGCAGATCAATAGGAAGATCTCCTTCCTTACTACTCACCTGCATATCTGAATTGTGTAGCACATGTGTCATAAATTCCTCTTTTGATAGGGGTTTGTTATAAATTCTCAATCGGTGCCCATTCACGAGTAGGGGTGTTTGATGTTCGTTAATTGTCTTTATTATGATTGAACCATTATCATAGATAGTGTCAATATCGTAAGGTCCTAAGCAACGAGTAGTCAACTTGCCTTTGAATTTCTTGAACCTGCTGTCATACAACAAGGCCCAATCTCCCAGTTGAAATTTTTTCTTTTTAAGATACTTATTATGCCATTTTGTTCTCTGCTCTTGAATGAGGGTGGTTCTTTGAAGTGTCTTCCTACCTAATTTCATCCATGTCATTAAGCTGCAAGAGCCTTTGTTTCCAGGCTTCATCTAAGTTCATGCCAACTTGTACAACAATCTTGAAGGTTTTGATATGGAATTCTATGGGGAGAAGCACCTGCTTCCCATACACCAATTCATAATGTGTATGTCCTGTTGTATTCCTCCAGGTGATTCGATAAGCCCATAAGGCTTCTAGTAATCTGTCAGCCCAATCCTTGTGGTGTAACTGTACTATTTTAGTAAGAATGGACTCAATGACTTTGTTGGTGGATTCTACTTGCCCATTCACCCGTGGATGATAAGGTGTATATTTCCTGTGCTTGATATGGTACTGTTCTGTAACTACTTTGACTATATGAGAGGTGAATTGAGTCCCCTGATCAATCACAATTTCTCAAGGTACACCAAATCTAGTAAATATTTCATTAAAACGGAAATCTACCACTGATTGTTCACTTGCAGCTGGTAAAGTTTTTTCTTCAACCCACTTAGTCACATAGTTAGTACATACAAGTATATATTTTTTCTTTTTAGATGCAGGGTTAATGGGCCCTACAAAATCTAATGCCCATTTCTCGAAATGATCAATGACTACTTGGACTTGAAGTGGCATTTGGTCTTGTGTCATAGGCTTACCCATTCGTTGGCATTCATCGCAATTGAATACATAAGTTCTGGCATCTTTGAAAATATTAGGCCAATAATAACCATATTGCATAACTTTATAAGCGATCCTCTTGTCAGCAAAGTGGCCTCCACAAGGACCATCATGGTAGGCTTGCAGAATATCATGGATCTCATCTTCCCTTACACATCTCATGATTACCAAATCTGGTCCTATTTTGTAAAGACAATCATCATGCCACATGTAGTTTGCACTTAGCTGAATTACTTTTTGTTTTTCTCTAGGAGACAATTTATGAGGCATCTTCTCTGTCACTAGATAGTTAGCTACATATGCATACCAAAGATTAAATGTAGAAATAACAAACAATTTTTCATCAAGAAAGTTATCATCTACTGGTGCATTGTCTCCTAGATGAATCATTCTAGATAAGAAATCAACCACAAGATTATCCTTATCAGGTCTATCAATAATATTGATGTTAAACTCTTGTAATAATAACAACCATCTTGTAACTCTAGGGTTTTTTACAGGTTTTTTCAATAGGAATTTGATGGTTGAATGACCAGTGTGTACAAAAGCTTGATATCCTATAATGTAGTGTCTAAATTTATTGATAGCATGGACTACATCTAACAATTCTTTTTCTGTGACTTTATAATTAACTTCTGATGGGGAAAGGTTTTTACTGACAAAGTAAATAGCATAAGGCATCTGATTTTCCCTTTGTCCAAGAACTGCCCCCAGGGCTGGGTTTGAGGCATCAATACATATATGAAAAGGAAGGGACCAATTTTTTCCTCTTAATACAGGAGTACCTGACAATTTCTATTTTAGAATTTCAAAAGATACTTGGCATTCATCATTCCAATTAAATTCTGCTTCTTTAGATAATAACTTGAATAAGGGAATAGATAAGCTTGTAAAATTCAGAATGAATCTTCTATAGTAGCCAGCATGCCCTAAAAAGCTGCAAACTTGATTTTGTGAGGAAGGTATTATGATTTGTGTGATAATGTGAATCTTTGCAGGATCAACTCTCATTCCAGAACCAGAGATGTGATGTCCCAAAACAATACCTTTAGTGATAATCATCTTTGACTTTTCATTACTTAGGGAAAGATTAGTTTCCTTACACCTAATCAAGACTTTTTCTAGACTGGTCAAAGCTTCCTGGAAGTCATTTCCATGAACTGTAAAGTCATCCATGTAGACTTCTATGCAATCATTGGTCAAGTCAGAGAAAATGGCCAGGACATCCCTTTGAAAAGTGGCCGGGGCATTGCGAATTCCAAAAGGAAGAACCCTATAAGTAGAGGTTCCCCATGGGTAGGTGAAAGTGGTTTTCTCCTGGTCTTCAGGTGCTATTTGTATTTGGTTATAACCACTAAACCCATCTAGGAATGAGAAATATTTCTTTCTGGACAAGGTATCCAACACATGATCAATGAATTGTAAGGGAAAATAATCCCTATGGGTGGCTTTGTTCAACTCCCTAAAGTCTACACATATTCTCTACTTACTATTTTTCTTGGGAACTATGACAAGTGGAGACACCCATTGACTATCTGAAATGGGGTATATGAGATTCACATGAAGGAGTTTTTGAAATTCCTCTTTTATAATATCTTTGAGGGATGGATTCATCCTTCGTTGAGGCTATCTAGCTGGTCTGATTTGGTCATTAGTGTAGATATGATGTGTGCATGTGTCAGGGTGAATGCCTTTCATGTCTGCATAATCCCATGCAAAGGCATCAAATTGTCTTTGGAGCATTTCAATTGCTTGTKTCTTTTGTTCTGGTTCCAAACTAGAGTTTATATACAAAGGTTTTCCTGGGMTAATATCAACAAGTTCAGTACTTTATTCCTTCTCTGAGGAAGTTGGTGATAAAGTATATAATTGAGTGATATCAGGGTGCCAATTTTGTTGAAAATTGGAATTGAAAATGTGTGACAATTCTGCAAAAGACCTAGGATATTCAATGTAGTTTGTATCAGCCAAAAATAAACTTAAGACTTGTTCATCTGATTGTTCTTGCATACTTTTTACTTGTTCAAGTGTTAACAGGGGCCTGATGTAATCTTCCTCTCCATAAGGGTTTTCTAGAAAAACAAGTATGTCTTGTGCTGGTTGGGTAGGAGGGAAGAGAACAAGCTTTTGGCTGTGTGTGCCATTGGATATACTCATCTCGCAAGACTGACAGTTGATAAAGGCATATACTGTGGCCAACCAAGGGTGGTGAAGAACCACAGGGTGTCTTGGTTTGGAGGATGATTTAGAATAGATGACTAGAAAGTCTACTGGATATTCCCAAGAAGCTAGTGTAACTATGACATCATCTAAACTTCATGCAGGGCTAATGAATGACTTATCTGCCAACTCTATCATGGTTTGGGTTGGTCTTAACTGGTTGATTTGGAGTTTTTGCATAGTGTCAAAATACATTACATTAATTGTTGCACCCAAATCAATGAGTGTGTTTGGTAAGGAAATACCATTAATTTCAACAGTGACTACTGGATTCCCAGGGTCATTATATTTATATGGCATTTCGGAAATAAATTCAGATAATTGTCCTACTACTTGAACAAGGGGAGGTTCCTTCTTTTTCCTTCCAGGTTTCTTAAGGCAAAGGTCCCTTATGATTTTGGCATAAATGGGGATATCTTTGATGGCTTGCAGTAGAGGTATTTTTATACATACATTTCGTAACTCATCCTCTATGTCTTTGTGAAAGGGTGGGTCAGGTTTCTTCATTAATAGTCTTTCGGGGTAGGGTGGAAGATTAACTAGTTGAGGTACTCCTACGGAGTGAGAAGTGGTTGGAATATGAGGGTAAGTCTCTCCTTCTTCAGGGGTGGTTTGAGTGTTTTCTTGTTCAAAATGATTATCATTTTCTTCTTGAATTATTACTCTAGAATTTGATTGATTTACAACTTTCCCGGATCTTAGTTGAATTTCATAGGTGGGAAAGGTTTGGATTTATGCATTCTGCACAAGGTGGGTGGGTCGATTATTGGGGTTAGGAATTGGTTTGGAAAGGATTGTTGTTGGTCTAGGAGGGTTGTGGGCAACTTGGTTTTGTGGCTGTTGATTGACATTTATAGGTGCTTGATGCTGCTAGTTAGGGTTCAAGGGTGCTGTGAATTGTTGTTGTATAGGAGGTAGAAGTAAAACTTGTATCTGAGGTGGGTTAAACACAAGTATTAATTGGTAAATGTTTGTAGGATACTGTGGATATGTAGGGTAAGAAGGATTCCCATACACAGCCCCCCTCCAACCTTGTTGCCAAGGTTGAGTTTGATCTTGCTGAGGTGTCCATTGGGAATAGGGAATTGGAGGAGGACCCCATTGTTGTTGTTGATATTGTGTATTAGGATCTTAAAATGCATTGGGTTTTTGTTCTCTCCAAGGCCTCCTAGAAGGGTATGGTTGTTCTTGTGAGACTCCTCCTCCCCTATACATGGCTTGCAACTCAAGCAAAGTTGGACACTCAGATGTGGGGTGCTCGAGTGTACACAGGCCAATGACTTCTATGACATTTAATGGGCATTCTTTCTTAGGGTGCTTATTTTGACATTTAGGAGAAAAGATTGCAAAAAAATCATCTTCTTCTTGCTTCTTTTTTAGTTTTAGGGTATCTAACTGGTTACTGATTATGCTTAGGATGTCTGTTTTAAAGTTCTCCAATAAGTTTCCTAACTCAACTTTGGTGATAGTCCCTGAGATTTGTCTTGAATTTCTGCTAAAAGAATCTCTTGTTCCTTTTCTTGTTTTAGCTTGTCCTCTTGAGTATCTTCTACAATAATCTGCAATTTCTACAAAGGGATTTTGGTGCATATCTCCTGAACTTAACAAATTTAAAACTTCTATGCAGTCATCTCTAAGACCTTTCAAAAATACAGTTCTTACTACAGTTGGGTCTGTGGTGAATAATTTTGATTTTTGATAGTTGTATAAGAACCTTTCTAAGTAGTCTTCAGGGATTTCATATTCTATTTGCTGCATTTTGAAAATTTCGTTTTTACCATTATCCTTACAACAATCTTGGTATTTCCATAAAAATGTTTCTTTCATCTGTATCCTAAGAGAGAATTGTATTTTCTCCTAAGCTCATGAACCATCTTAAAGTTGAATCCTTCATTGTGGTTGGAAAGAGATTAAGTTTTTGGGCATCGTATGAGTAGTTATAGCTTCTACATAATATGTCAAACTCGAATAAAAATAATTCTGGATCTTCAATTGACATACCTTTGAAAGTGGGTAATGATGATAGTGGGATATTCTTCATGTTGATTTTTTTGGAAATATCCAAGATTGGAAACCCGAAGGTATCGGTATCAATGGATGCATTTTCGTATCTTTCTTCTTATGCCATTTCACAGGTGCTCCTCCTCCATTGATAGATGGTTCAAAAACTAGATTTTGTGTGTTTTCTAAATGTTCAGTTCCTTCAACAGACTCACTTTTTATCTTCCCCAGTGTTGATTCTTCAGTTCTAGGTTCTTCTTCAGGAGCTTCACTGGCTCCCCTTGAACTCCCTCCTGGTGGAATTTTTCCTAGTCCAATGTCAGTCGAATTAGTGGG
>SNQJ01S0038788.1:142886-153663 GCA_010110895.2 Picea sitchensis | reverse complement strand
ATCTCTAACCAATCATATAATCAAAATCCTAAATTGAACTATACTGCTGTCATTTGAAAGAATCAAAGCTTCAGCTAGTCTAACAGTTATACTATTGAAATCAAATGCTAACACTAATCTATAAGGATGATGACCTTTATTGGGCAGTGGGCCCTTTTCGCTTCAACATATAAGCGACTAGAGTCTATAGTAAGTTGGCCTTCAATTCACACATCACTCTTACTCAAACCTCAAAACATGAAACTATACTAACAACTCAACTCACATTCATTCATAAATGATCAAGACATGAAAACAAATGACATCCTTCTATTAAAATTCAACTTAGGATATGTTCTACAATATGTAACACTTCTTCACATGCTATGTTATGCTATCTCTCTACTACTTCCACCATCCTTTCCATGACTATTTAAACAGTCTTAGTCGTGAAACACAAGGAGGTGAAATCTTTAGCAGATCAACAATTGTCAAATTTATATATTCGGTTACATATTTTAAGCTTCATCCTCATGACATGAAGTGTATGAGGATGAAGCAATAAACAAAATAGCTTAACATAGTCTTGCTAGAATTTTGATGATTTCATAAACACTCAACAATTATCTTAGGCACGATCTGGAGCCAAACTTAGCATACTTTGTTTCCTGTATTGGTACCAGATCATGACAGGTGGGATTTGGTAGATAGTACCGGATCCAAATAGTACGCAATTGGTTGGTACCGGACTAGAACAGTCTGTCGTCGTTGGTACCAGATCGCGATAGTGAATGAGATGTGGGTACCGGATTTGAATGAAAGGTGTGCTTGGTACCAGATTCAGACAGTGGGAAATCTGGTGCATAAGTACCAGATGGCTGAGCTGACATAGAAGTGTTGGACTCATCCAAATGTCAAAAGACACACATGAAAATTTTAAACATTAGTACATGAAATATTTAGTCTCCTAGCTTAACAAACCAAAAAATGCATGAATTCAATTATAATTTACCTTATGACCTTATCAGTGACTGTAGGTAGGGTTCCTTATCATTAATCCAAGATTAGGTAGGCCAAAAATGTATAAATGAGGGGTATAATATGGTAATGGGGATGTCAATTTAGAGGCTCAACATTCCCCCATGCCAAAATCATTGCATGTCCTCATGTAACTGAAACATACTCAAAAAATTCAAAACTTGAGACTCCATTCTCTTTACTCCCGTGGATCAATGATGTTGACAACTGAGGCTTATGATTTTAGCTCCCTTTTTATGACCCTAATGTATTGCAAGAGTATTAGTACATTCTTGAGCTTATTAGAAGTCTCTTCATGGTCAACTTGGAGTTGTTGGTTGGTGTTACAAAGAAATCCCCCTGCGGACAACTGGATTCTCTCTTGGATAATAGACCCCTATGACCAAGACAGAAAAGTGTTATTGTGGACACTGGCTTTCCTTTTCATGAAGCTAAACTATCCAAAGAAGAAGAAGGGAGAAGGGTAAATACATTTTTACCGACATTTGTCTTTGCTCGATCCAAGTTGATCTTGATCTCCAAGTTCTTCAGAAGGTCCTGTAATACAATGAGAAACAACAATGAAACTTCCTACTCTACTATGATTAGCTTCATAATGGATCTATAACAGAAACACGTTCATGAAACGTACACAAAATTTAAAGGAAACAGGCCAAGCATAGATTTATATTAATGAAAACAAAGTGAAATTCTTACAACCATGGATGTAGGTGAAACAACTTCACCAAGCTCTCTTTGTCCATACCCTTGCTCAAATAATACACACACAAAATGTTGATTCTTCAATGATATCTCCCTTATGAGATCATATGTTTGATGCTTCACAATGTCTCCTCTTTCACCATGAAGAGGCCTCCTTATATAGGCTTGGAGAGGCCTAAACACTTAATAGATTCTTGGGATAAGTTGAGGATTCTTATCCTTTAGTTGTGGATCTTTCCCAAGATTGAGCCTTGACCTCAGATCCGAATCCATCCAACTCCAGATATGAAGGGATTCTTCCCTGATTTCTCTCAACAATCCAAAAATTCGCTCAAAAAAGGCCAGCGCTCCCTCAGAATAGGGCACATAGCATTGGAACGCTCCCCCAAAAGAGGTCACAGAGTGTTGGCACTCCCTGACAGTGTATAGGGGAGCGTTTTCTTCCAAAATTGATTTTTAAGTGGCTTTTTCCATGGAAAAAGGCTTGTACTCTTTGTCAAATGAATTCTCCTCTTCAAAACCATTCTTCTGAGGTGTCTTGCAAGTGTTCTTGATAATGTTGTCTGAGACATGACATAGGCAAGATGACAATATGATTTTGCAACACTTGTGGGAGAAATGTGACACTTACGACATTTGGTAATGACGACACTAGGTCATCATCGTAATGAGTAATTTTGATGTGTAACAGATTTCCCCCCAAAGTGTGAAGTCAGAAGACGAGAACTGATGACTGAAGTACTTTGTAGAATTTTTCAAGCAAGGATGTGGACTCAGAGAAACTGATAGAAGCTGCACACAACTATCAAACAAATATTATGACATGTTTCAAACCCAAGGCATGCATACCTATGCTTGAGTGATAAAGACTTTCAAGGTATGGCCGCCATAAAATACACTGTGGATCCATCATTATATTGACAAATAAGTATAGCCACTGAAGATACAATGTGGATATATACTCCTATTACATGAACTGATCGTAGCCACAAAGAATACATAGTGGATCTACGAGATGACAAGACATAGCCATGACCAATACAAAGTGGATCTATGTGACATTATATGTGTCAATGTTCAAGAGAAAATCCGTTGCAACCTGGGAAAACTACATATAAGAGTGATGACTCAACCCAAGGTCTTCTTACTGATCTTGATGTAGTACGAATTTAACCATGTGAATAGATGTCTTGATGTTGAACATGGTAGAAAGCACTTGATTACCAATCAATGAGGTAAATTGTTAACAAGCGCGAGGGAAATCACCATTGATGTCAATGATTCCCAAGGTAATCTAGTATATTCCAACGAATGTGAATGGATGATCTGAAGTCGAACATCCGTGGAATCATCCGATCTAAGGTCAATGATGTAAACTCATTGTCGGATGTGAGGAGGCATGCCATTGAGGCATGTAGGTTCCAAGGTACTAACTGGTTTCTAAGTCTAGTTCCCGAATAATGTGCTGAAGTCGACAAGAATAGACTCGTCGAAGGAGGGCCTTGGTGTATCCCCCATCAACGACATGAAACTGACATAGAGATGTAATTGGTGGATCAAATTAACATGGAATGACATGGGTATTGAAACAAGAATTTGTGATGGTTGACTCTTGAGGCAGAAACTTCCCTTGAACACTGAGGCATGACATCAAAAACTTGACATGGACCAAAACTTGATAATGCAGTGGATACTCTGACTTTCATCGGGTGACCCAAAGGATTAAGGAAACTCAAAGGATTGGTTTAGTGCATAGGTTCAGCAGAAAAATGCGTGCAAAGATAAAATGTTGTGTTAAAGGGCAACTATAAGAGTTATTGGTAATGTTCTCAAAAACTGCTTGGATTGCTTTCTTCAATTTTTCCCCCATCTAGATAGATGAGTACCTCTTTTTAAATTAACGAGCTCGAGGAGGGTAACATATGATTGATATAACTTACCTTCGGTAAGTTCCTCTTCCTTTGTTTAACGAACTGGAAGAATTAAGGTTTCGGTCCCGTATGGTCCCTTCAATGTATGATTGTTTAACGAGTCCAGAGAGGGTAAACTCAGTGGTTTTTCATATTTAGAGAGTCTGAAAATGACTTAAAGATGACTCCAGTGTTGTCCTTTTTCGTAATGTTAGTCTTGCGAGGCCAAAAAAGAGATAAATTATCACTCAAAATATGCCCTTTCAAATCTTTTAACGAGTGGGAAAGGAAGCAAGATTACTCGACAATCTTTTTATGTTTAGAGAGTCTGAAAAGAGATTAAAGGAGACTCCAAGGGGTTCCTTTTTCGTATATCCATGCGAGCCTGAAAAGGAGATAAAAGGTTGTTTGGTTACATTCTCATGTTTTTACGAGCGCGAGAAAGAACAAAGAATAAGATTAGTATTCTGCCCCCAGCTTGAAAGCTAGTGGCTTAACTCCAGAATGATCATCAAAGGCTGGAGACATTCCCCCCAAGATTCAATTCATTCACCAACTTTGAGGTTATCACCAATTTCTGTACGAGAGGGAGAAAAAAGGTACAGGTGGATGAAATGAAGGTTCGAGACCTAATGAAAGAATCTTCTCGACATCTACGAGATCTAGCAAAAGACTCAACCTGATAGGAGATGTGATTGTTTCATTTTTTAACGAGCTTGACACAGGAAAATAACTATGCTCATGACCTATGTTTAATTTTTTAATGAGCGTGACACAGAGAGGAAAAAATATGCTCATAGCTTCTATTTCATTTTTTAACGAGCTTGCCACAGAGAGGAAAACTGTGCTCGTGACATTTTCTTGATCATGGCTTCTAAGAGGATAATTCTCTGGAAGGACACCATGTCAAGGGACAAAACTCGGCCATGGATTCCAAGAGATATTCACTGGATGGAAGAAAATCACTCTGGAAGGAACACATGTCGAGGTCTGGGATAGGGGTAAGGAGATCATGCTCCAATAGCCCTATCGAAGAGATCACCATGTCAACGACTGGATCTAAGTCATCAGAAGTTGAAGTCATGGGAGACAACACCACATAATTGACCTGTGGCAGGGGTGATACCAACTACATATAAGAACCATTGAGGGAGGTCATTGGGTTGATGGTAAAGTCAGGGCCAATGAACAAAAGTTGATCAATAGTCACCATTCTTCCATCATGAGGGAAAGATATTACACGGAAAAAAGTGGACACAATATATTTCGTGGCATAGACATAATGTCGCCCAAGGAGTAAATCGAAATCCAAGGGGTCTCGGACTACCATAACATCAATAAAGACATTTTTCCCTCCCAAAGTTACGAGAAACTAAGGAAGGATCCCTAAAGGGTGATTGGTTCTTCTGTTAAAAGCGAACAGAGTTTGTGTAACCGACACAAGCTAAGGATAACCCAAAGATTTCCAAGCAATAGAGGACAAAATACTAACAAACACACCTTCATATATCAGCGTCTGAGGAACGTCCCAACCACAAAATTGTACTATAATATAGAAAAGAATGTGAGAGGGAAGACGAGGTCCAGTTAGCGCACCCTAATAAAAAAGGATGGCCTCATTACTTGGAGGGGGTTTCACGGGAGAAGGAGGAATGCCCCCCAACACGGTAGATTTTGTATCAACGAGAAAAACATGGGCAATATCAGGTTTACTCTCTATAGGGAGAGTAGGATCGACCGATGATGGGATCAGATCGACCACCTTGGCACCCTTTAGATGAAGAGTGGGATTGAATGATGATGTAATCGAAGAAACCACTTTGGCACTCTTCGGATGAAGGGTGGGACTAACCAAGGAAGGGATTGGATTAGTCACTTTGGCACTCCTCAAAGGAGGAGTGGGATCGAGTGATGGCAGAACCAAATCGACCACTTTGGCACTCTTCAGAGGAAGAGTGGGATTGACTGATGAAGTAAATGGAGCAACCACTTTGGCACTCCTTAATGGAGGAGTGGGATCAACTGATGGGGGAACCAGACCGACCACTTTGGTTTCACTCTTTTGATGAAGAGTGGGGTTGATCGATGATGAGACTGGATCAGGCACTTGGGTTTCACTTTTCAGATGAAAAGTGGGGCTTATCGATGATGGCACTGGATCAACTACTTGGGTTAGTGGTTCAACCGAAGATGAAACTAGATTGACCACCTGATCAACCAGACTGACCGGGGATGGAACCAGATTGACCATTCCATCAACTAACGATGGGTTGGGGGAAATCTTACAATAACCAGTTAGAAGTTGAAGCTTTTCCAAAAGAGAAGAAGCCTCATTCATATGAGGACAAAGGTGAGAATAATGATCACCTTCACATAACATACAAGGAAATTTGACGGTTGTCTTCTTCTTACCAACCTTAACATCACTAGTTGATGGGGTGTCACCAACAAGTCTAGTAGAGGCTGTTGATGTGGAGGAACACACTTCTAAGACCTTGGGAATACCAGGGCAATCCCTCAAAAATTGGTCACCCTTACAAAGACTGCAAGGGAATTTGGGTTTCAGATTCTTCATTTTAATCTTGTTGACCTCATCAACACTCCCAGTACTATTAACAATATTTGGTTGCTTAGATCCAACGTCTGATGTAGTTGGAGGCTTGGTCCCTTTCTGGTTCTTCTTCTTCTTCTCTTTCCATTTCTTCTTCTTCTTATCAACCTGGCTACTTGCTTTAGAGATTTCACTAGGTAAAGAAGGAGAAAGGGAAGGAGACTTAATGGGTGAAGAAGGCGAAAATTCGACATGAAGTTGATTTGTGGGTGGTGTAATGACATCTAAAGTATTAGGTGAAGTTGAATCACTGGGAGGATTCAAGATCACCAGAGTGGGGAACAACCAAACCGGTAATCCGATGGTGAGTCCCGAAAGACTCAGTGTGGCAATGTACGAAGGAACAAAGTTTCCAAAAGAAGGAAAGGTGTAAGGTTCCCTGAGACAAGGGGTTCCTCCATTGGTACTCTCAGGAGTTGATGCCATTAACACTAACTTGACCTAAGGTCTACTAAGTAAAACAAACAACACACACTATGAATCTGAGAGGCGAACAATCAAACAAAAATTCCCACAATGAAACCACTAGTTGGTGATGAAATCCAACATCGTGAGATCAATATAGGAAGGGGTGGGGATAGAGTAGGTGGATCAGTTACATTGGTGACCTTCTTAATGGACTTACGCCTTGGTGCAAGCTTCCACGCAGTAAAAGTGGATTTACCCTCCAAGGAGCCCGAGTGAGTTTGACCAATGTCTGTTCCAGGTACAGTGAGACTTCCCTTCATCGTCACCTCATGTAAGACCCTGAAGATTATGGCTACTAAGGTCACCAACTCGCATTCAACCCCTGGGTGGGTACAGTCAAAATTCCAGTCCAAATGTATGGGCAAGATAACAAGTCCGAAATCCTTTAAGAGAACTGAGGACAAATGGATCGATAGAACTCCAGAGGACCCCGAATGAATTTAGAATTCATGAAGCACCGAGACCAAATGAAGACAGTTGAACCTCAAGAAGAATCCCCAATATACGATCTGACTACTACGAACGGTTGAATCACGGAGGGATAATCTCCATAACTCTCCCGAATGCGACCTCGTGCGTGACCCTTGTGTGAGAGGGGGATCCCAGAAAGCCTATACGACAATTGGATTTGCTCTCCCTATCGCAAGATGATAATGTTTTCTTGATAGCTTTAGAAATTTATCCTTTCAACCTATTCCAAATCCCTACACCTTAAGCTAATGTAGGTTTTCTTAACAAAAATGTAAAAAAGTCTGATAAATTTTATTTTTGCGTTGATTTTAGTGGCTGTTGTTTACTTAGAGGTGTATGAGAGTGAAACCTGATGATATTATGACTCAATTCCCAAAACATGCATAAGAAATGATAAGCAATCTTTTCTTTCAATGAATGTCTATTTAAGGGAAGGAGAAGGATTTTCCTTTCACTTTCAAACACTAAGATGCAATGACCTCATGCAATAGTCCTCAATCAAAAATCTGATACAATGCTAAAATGTTTATATGTGACTGATAATTAGTTTGATGTAAAGCTTCCTATCTTAATCAAACGTCAAGATCTGCGAGATTTAAGCAACCAAAATAAAACTTCATATAAACAAAAAACACACCCTCGTTGTGATCAAACAAGAAAAATAAAACCAAATCCAGACATGAGGAAATGCTTGGAGAAAATACCTCAAATATCAAATGGAATGGTTTATAGATCTCTTATTTTCCTTGCCACAACTTTCAGTCAATCAGATAAGCGAGAAAGCATTAGATCAACTCCAAATCCCAGGGAAGAAGAGTGACTGAAAGCAAGGAAAATAGATGTCAAAAATGAAAACAAAACATCATCAATCCTTAGAAAACAAAGTGTTGAAGGCCAAAACTGTTAGTATATTTAGACACTTAGGAGTTAGTAATATCTACTTGGTCTATTGTATCGTTAGGTAAAAGTGTTCTTTCTAGTGTTTTTATTTAGTATGCATTTGTAGTTAGGAAATCCGACAGTCACAATATGTTCCCGACATAGAGTGATCTGACGGTTCATACTCTCCTCGATCTTAATGACCATTGATCCATGGCTTAACACCTGATTGGTCCATGATCTCTACTTAAAGAGCATGGAGGGTCATTTTCTGATGATCGATTGTGAGAAACTCTCTTGTAAAATCTCTCGGTAATCTTTTTCTTTGCATTAATAAACTACTCCAAGTGGCCGCGTTGGCTGGGGCCGTGGATGTTTCCCCATAGGGGTTTTACCACGTGAAAACATCAGTGTGTTGATCTTTGATCTAGTTATGTGAGTGGTTACTGAAGGTGTTCATCCTCTTTTGGAATACTTGTGTTGTCGAACATGGTATCAGATCTTGTTTGAAGATCCACTCCTGTTGAAGATCGAGATCGTGAAGCTGAGTTGCCTCATCTCCACTTTCTATCATTTCCATATTTTTCTGGGCTGAGAGGACTGTTCCATTGCGTTCGGAGTGCTCGTTTCAGTCATGAACACTTTTCATTTCACTTGAAAAGGTTTATGTTTTCCCAAGATACGACAAATACAGTCAGATCCGAAGGTATAAAGTTTGAATACACATTTTTAAATTTTTTTGCAGAGTAGTATTTTGGTTTTATTTCGGTTTTGTTTTATTTATTTTTGGGTTGCTACTCTTTTATATCTGTGTATGATATTTTTCCCATGCCCTATGTGATCTCGACAAATCATAAAGAGATAGGAAAAGGTGCATCTTCTGGGTAAGCCAACCGAGATCTAACCCTTGTTGTCATCGAGAAGCGAAATTTTTTTCTTGTGTGAAAAAAGTTTTTTTTTAGCACGCTCTCCAAGGTCATCTTCAACAACAACAACAACAACCTCAATCCTCCTTCTGAACATTACAATATGTTTTGCTAGATCATTTGGTTAAAAGTTTCCTTATTAAGTAAGAGGTCTTGAGTTCAAGTCTCTCTTTTGTTACCTTTTTGAAAAAGTTCATGCTAAAATTGTAAAGTGTATTTCACTTCAAGTATTAAAGTGAATGACTATAAGTAGCTTTAATATTTTATTTTAGAGTTATTTATTTTGCATGCAAATTTTCTGTTATAAAATAACTTCATTGTAAAAGTGATCCCCACTTCTCTTTATAAAAGTGGGTCACTTCATAAAACAACTTACACAATCACATGGTCATTTGGTTACCGATTGTGCCTTTTTTAAAAATGGCATAACTCTAACTTCGGAAGTCCGTTTTCAGTGTCGTTTTTTTTAAAACCGCATAACTTTTCGATCTCTTTCCATCCAGATCATCAATTTCAGTTTTTAAATATGGATCTGTATATTTAATATGGATTCTACAAATATTGTCTTGCTTACCAGCAACAACTACTTCCAATGGAAATTTCATATGGAAGATTTATTAAGAATTAAAGGCTTGTACCAGATTACCTTGGGAAAGGAAAAAACACCCATTGATGCTGATAAGAAATCCAAATGGGATAATAGGAATGACGAAGCACATGGAATAATCGAAATTTTTATCTCTCCTGATTTAAGGTACCACCTTCAAGATATTGATGACCCCAAAGAAGCTTCAGACACGATTGAATCTATGTTTGGTAAACTCAATATTATTCAAGCACAACAATTAGAAAATCCAATACTGACCTTGAGTCCAAATGATTTTTCTTGCCTTGGAGACTATCTATCTAGGTTTGAAACACTCAAAATTTTATGTGAAGAATGTAAGATAAATATGGAGGAAGAGCGTTGCATCTATCTTGTTCTTTCTAAGTTAGGTAGTGCATATTCTGTGTTTGTATCTACCTTTTATGCCATGCGAGAGGCTCTAGGGGAAGAAGCTTATAAAAAACCCAGTCTTGATTCCTTTTGTGCTTCTTTTATTCGAGAGGAAGATAAGCTTGTACAATTTGGAGTGATCAACACTGTAGGTCCCTCCAACAAATCCTTAGTTTCCCAATAGAAAGATAAACCCAAGTATCCCAAGAAGCAACATCCTCGCTACAACAACAAACAACATAAGGGTCCCAAACCCGCTCAGACAACTTCAGCTCCTACTGGTGACAAATGAGCAAAATATAAAAGTAAGAATACTAATAGACATTGCAACTTTTGTGATAAAGATGGTCATGATGAGTCTAAATGTTTCAAGAAGATGGAAGCTTTAGAAGTAGCAATGAAGAAGCATAACATCAGTATTGATTCTACTTCTTCTTCTCACGGACATGCACTTTTTGCTTTTGGTTTCTCCTTCAATTCAAATTCTACTAGTACTTCTTCTTCTGATGAGTGGCTTATTGATTCAGGAGAATCTTATTATATGGCTAAGGATAAAGCCATATTTTCTGCTCTAAATGAATGTAACACCAAGAAAATATTTGTTGGTAATGATAGATCTCTTAGTGTTGTAGAATCTGGAATAGTTCAAGTAGATAATGGTCATTTCAATGATGTATTATGTGTTCCAAGTCTTTCTTGTAACATTCTATCAGTATATCAAATCACTCATTCAGGTGAAGGTAAAACCGTCGAGTTTTCACCTCACCAAGTTGTAATCAAGGATCTAAAAGATCCT
>SNQJ01S0038788.1:123745-142876 GCA_010110895.2 Picea sitchensis | reverse complement strand
CACAATTAAGCATGGGTTCTCTTACTATGCAAAGTGTCTTCCTGTGAGGGCTTTCACCATAAGGGGACCACTTTGGAGTTCATCCATCTTTACTTCTTATCAACCATGACAAGACAATAATGAGTCATCTTTACATCAAACAATACTGGGTCCATTACCCAAACCTTTATGTAGCGGGGATTTCTTCAAGGGTTTACATCAATGACAACCAACCTTAATCAACATATTCTCATTTAGTTATGGATCTTCCCCAAGATCGAGCCTTGACCTTAGATCCGAATTTAGCCAACTTCAGATATGAAGGGATTTTTCCCTGATTTCTCTCAACAATCCAAAAAGTCACTCAAAAAAGGCCAACACTCCCTCAGAATGGGGCACAGAGCATTGGAACGCTCCCCTAAAAGAGGTCATAGAGCATTGACAATCCCTGACAGTGTATAGGGGAGCGTTGCCTTCCAAAATTGATTTTTGAGTGGATTTTTCCATGGAAAAAGACTTGTACTCTTTGTCAAATGAATTCTCCTCTTCAAAACTAGTCTTTTGAGGTGTCTTGCAAGTGTTCTTGATAATGTCATCCGAGACATGACATAGGAAAGATGACAGTATGATTTTGCGACACTTGTGGGAAAAATGCGACACTTGTGACATTTGGTAATGACGACACTAGGCCATCATCGTAATGAGTAATTTTAATGTGTAACAGTTGGTTGCCTTCAGTTGCTCGTTTTCCTTCTTGATATACCTATCCAGTAGTTGGTATTCCTTCACTTCTTGTTTGAGTTCCTAGTTTTGTTTTTGTAGCTCCCCAATCTTCTTCTTCATCTGTTCTTTTGTCAAGGTCTTCATTGACCCCATTGTCTCTGGTTGGATGCATTCTCTTTCATCCACTTCCTCCCTCATCCCACACAAAGTAGTAGTATCTTGTTCCTCATTCAAGCTAGGGATTCCATCCTGGACTGATAGGTATAGGGAAGGGGAGGTAAGATCTATAGAAGGCTCTGAAAATGGAGAAAGATTGATAACAACAGGAAAAATGGTGATGTCATCGATAATTCGAATGGTGGGTTTAAGAAAAGATGTTGCAAAGGAAAATTAAGACAAGATGAGGCTCATCTAGATGTCTTTGCCACCTAGATAATCCATTTCATTTTTGCCTATTAGTGCAATGATGGGGACAGGATGTTTGGTATCAAAACATCATTGTTGTTTGGGATAGGTGATTGGACCCCTAAGTGGCGAATTTGGTGTTGAATCGTGCAACATGACGTAAGATAGATTCATGATGGTTTAAGGATGAAGCATGTTCTTGGTTTAGGGTCGTGGCTCATCATTACTAGGCATGCTCATTTCATTTCATTCCCACATTCACACATTTGATGTGATTTTGTCCTCCATCACCTTTTCAAGTACTCATGTGGTGAGGGAATTGATTAAGGTTAAACATATGGATATGAGGGAAGTGAAAGTTAGAATTACATGTTTTTAACAATAAGGTCATAAGATCAAGTATACATTTTCATACCTATTGTAGTTTATAAGCAAAGAAAAATAAATAATACCATGTTACCTTTGCTTTTACCATTTCAAAACCAATACCCATAGCATATGCAAATGCCTTTGTATTTGAAACTTGCATGGTAGCCGGAGTTCACCATCTTTTAGGTTGGAGTTTTTTGGAGGCTTAGTACTGAAATTTCCTGTGCTTTATGAAACTTCTTTATTTTGTGCTTGTCTTTTGGTTTCTTCTTTTTGTGTTTGGTTACTGAGGGGTTGGCTGATGAAGATGTTGGTCTTTGAAGATGAGATGTGAGCTTTTACCATTGCATAACCAATACCCATAGCATATGTGACTGCCTTTGTATTTGAAGCTTGCATATTGTCAGAGTTCATCTTTTTAGGCTGGAGTTTTTTGGAAGCTTAGTACTGGAATTTCCTGTACTTTATGAAACTTCTTTATTTTGTGCTTGTCTTTGAGTTTCTTCTTTTGTGTTTGGTTCTGCAGGGTTGTATGATGAACATGCTGGTCTTTGAAGATGAGATGTGAGTTTGAAAAATAGTTCTGAAAGGGGCTCTTTGACCCTCCCCCATGCCAAGGATGTTGCATATCCTTATGCAAAAATACCCGACACACTGCATCACAATGGAATAAAATTGATAAGAGATGAGAAACCTTAACTAGAATATCATGTATACATCAATCATGCTCTACTCAATTTTTTTTCGAAGTTATAGATATTTAATGGTCTTTCTGGTTCTAGATAGATTTCCTTGTACACCGTTATTTTTCTTGTCATGCCTTTATTTGCCTCAATCTACATTAATTTCGAAGGAATTGTCTTCAAGGTTGGGAGGAGCCTTTCCGGTTTTATTTGTTCCTTATCTCTAAATTTGGACACAATTGGGAAATGTCCTCAATATGTACTTTATTCCCAATTGTTGATATACTCTTATTAATGTTTGTAGTAGCCCTGCTAGTATTTTGGTCCACATTCATTTGCAATTCAATATTATTTGACTCAACATGATTGTCACTAGTTAAGACTGTGAATGTAGACTCCTTTTCCTTTTTATCTCACATGCTTTCTTGCATCTCATATTTTTGATAAAGGTTCTCTACCTACAAGTTGAACTTGGTTTGATCATGAATATTGGAACCAAGAAGAAGTAATTGTTTATTTTTTGTAGCTTCGAGAGGTATTCTCACTAGAGGCCAAGGTGTCAGGTATGTGGAAATTTTTGTTGGAACCATTTTTTACTTTTGTTTAAGGGAAATCGGCCTAGAAATGAGGCCAGGGCCTCATGGGAAAGTTGATGACTTTGTGGGTTTGTGTGGGGGTGCCACACCCACAAAGAGGAATAAAATATTCTAATTAATTATTGAGTTTAGGAAGGGATCCTAAACTCATTCATTGGAATCCTATATAAAGGAGAGATGCCATTGTGACATTAGATCATTAGTGTGCATAATGGAGATAACATAAGTGAGTCTGCACTTGTGCTAGGAGGCTTGGTGATTTCAACAAAGGAAAATTCTGCTAGGGGAGCAAATATGGCATAAGGTTGAGGACTCTCTATTTTTTGTTCTTGGTAGGGAAAGGAACACCTCACATGTGGGAGAGAGAGACAACTTCATAAGCAAGATATTGTGCAAAGTAGAGCGAGTCGTACAAAGTGTCTGTACAATGTTTTTTACATACACGGGTCACAATGAGAAAAATCATGTACGTACACGACTTGTTGTAGGAATAGTTGTGTACTTCCGTACAATCTCTTCTGGATAGGGGAAGGTTCGTATAAGCTGGCATCAGGTGACCTTAGCTGGTTGTACAAGTGGTCTGCAATAGATTTGTGGGAAAAGAATATTTCCAAGATATTGTTGAGGTTTGGTTTTCTCATTTTTATGGTTATTGGAGGACAAGGTTGTCGTTATATTTTGGTGATATTGTGTTGGTTGGGAGGGATGTTTTTTCCCTCAAGATTTCTAATGATAACAAGATTACATAAATAAAGTTTGTGTCTCATATCTGTTGATGATTCATCTATGATATTTTATGTTTCCACTGCATATGTTTTTCAATCAATATTTTTCAGTGTAGAATTGTTTAGTGATAACATCTAGGGTGTTATTGTTGATTCACTAGGAAAAAAATTATTAGATATGAAAATTGGTCACATAAGAGTTGCATGTGAAAATTGACATGGTATCAGAACCTGGTATTTGAAGAGAAGGGGTTCATCTTGAGACACATTGTTTGGTTACAACACTGGAAGAGTGTTGTACTTGTTATTATTCTTGCTTCAAGTAGGGATGAAGCTTGAGGATAGGTTAGAAGGGGAAACAAAAATTTTGGCTTGGAAGGAAAGGGTTCTCATTCTATTGGAAGAAAATGACCTCAAAGAATATGTTGAGAGTGTGGTTGCAGCCCCTCACGATCCACGAGGTTGACAATACAAGAAGGAAGGAAGTGTTAAGAGAAACATACATTGCTTTAGAGTCCGTGAAGGTTATGATTCCCTCACATTCTTGAGAAGCATCAAGGAGATGTTTGATGATTTGGTAGGTCTATACCAAAGAAACAAGGAATATGGAGTAGGTTCTACACTTGAGGAAACATCAACTTGATTGTCGGGGATGGCCAGAGTGAAGACACAATTTTGATTACCTTATGAATATTACTTTCGAGGATCTGATATCATCACCACAATAACCATTGGTGGAGACAATGAAGGATGTTGAAGGTGAGATGGCAGGGGATGCCATGTCACCGGGAACCATTTGTTTAGGGGATCTATGCACGAGACAAGTTACCAGAACTTTTGATAGATTATGGAAAAATTATATCCAAGAGGAGACATGGTTGGAGTCTAGGGATTATTTGGATGGTCCAGTGAATAATGGTAGTGGTGATAAGTAGGCCCTTACATCCACACTAGAAATGGAATGAATGGATTCTCTAGATATAAGAGGTTTGTAAGAGATATGATAAGTAGGCCCTTACATCCCACACTAGAAATGGAATAAGTGGTTCTCCAGACATAAGAGGTTCGTCAAGGAGAATGGATTCTCCTGAGAGAGAAGCATCTCCAGAGCTGAGATAAAAGAAGGATATTAGTAATATTAGATGTTATGAGTGCCATGAATTTGGTCATTATGCTTCTTAGTGTCCACACCAGAGGGGAAGAGGAAGAAGGAAACATGCATTGACAATAGATTTTGATGAGGTTGAAGACATGTTCCAAAGAGAGATCATGTTGGTCTCTGGCCTTTCAGATACTATCTCTAGCAGGGAGAAATGGTTGGTGGATAGCGTAGCATCTTTCCATATGATAGGTGCACAGGATTTGTTTGACACTCTCATAGAGACTGACTCAAAATTATGTGTAGATATTGGTATGAGAGCCAAGCATTCAGTACAAGGATCTGGTAGAGTATCGTTTCGATTAGATTCATGAGAGATACTGATGTTTTTAGATGTGAATGTGGGTACCAAAACTCAAGAGGAGTGTCCTCTTTGTTTCAGAGATTGAGAGAAAATAACTATCATATATTGTTTTGATATGGATAGGTACTACTTGTTCCTAGACAATTTATCTTTGGATCAACAATAGTTCTTAGAGTTAGAGAGAGAAACTTGTATAGGTTGAGGGGCCAACCTATGAGTGTTGTGGCCAGTATGAGCCGAGAGATAGATGAGGAGGAGTAGGTGGCTCCACCATTGGTGAGGCAGGTGGACCCATCAACAACACAGGCTTAGAGGGAGCATGTAGCTCCACAAGTGGTGAGAAAGGTGGCCCCACCTGTAGTACATGCTCAGAGGGAGATATATTTTAGAGGGATTCATCCCTTCAGATCAAGGGGGGAGGAGAAACCTCCCAGGACAATGTAGAGGACAATGGATAGGGAGAATATAACCCCAAAGGTTGTGCAGACTCAAAGGTAGTTAGGTTTCGAAAGGAACATGCAGTCTCAGAGTGAGCCTAACCTTAGGGAGAGATGGGAATCCATAGGGAGTTCCCCACAGGTTCAGTTGGGAGAGAGATATATTACAGGATAGACAAACAAGTGTCATGGGTGAAGGAGGCCAAACAATATCTTGAGAGGCAGGAGGCTTCTAGGGAATGTGGGATCTCCATGGAGGATACATTTGCTTCAACATGTTTTTCTACAGTGACAGAGGAAGCAATCGGTGAGGAGGATTGGGGAGTAGGATTTGCTTTAGTCACACAAGGAACAACCAATGAGGCATATTACACATCATGATTTTCCTCAGTGACCAAGGATGTGGCTAGTCATACATATTAGACAACTAGATGTGTTCGAGTGACTGAGATGTGACGAATCACATATATTTTTTCTCAGTGACCAATGATGTGGCCAGTCAGACATAATTGAAAACATAACTTATTGCGACAATATTTAAGGACCCATTTTCCATAGTGGTAGAGGGAGTATCCAATTTGGACTATTGCAATACAAATGAGGTGGTAGACCCAAAGCGATATATACTATGAGAGACAATGGTGCATCCAGATGTTGGAGGATGAGATACCTCCATCACTAAGAGGGATTGTTGATTTTTTGTAGCTTTGAGAGGTATTCTCACTAAAGGCCAAGGTTCTAGGCATGTGGTAATTTTTGTTGGAACCAGTTTTGAATTTCGTTTAAGGGAAATCAACTTAAAAATGAGGCTAGGGCCTCATGGGAAAGTTGATGGGATTTGTGAGTTTGCGTGGGGGTGCCACACCCACAAAGAGGAATACAATATTCTGATTAATTGTTGAGTTTAGGAAGGGCTCATAGACTCACTCATTGGACTCCTATATAAAGGAGAGATGCCATTGTGAAATTGTAATATTCTAGATATAAAAAAGTATGCAGAACATAAATAAATAGCTAGACATGGCAGATGAACAACAATATAACTATAACAACACCACAATAATATCAAAATGATACCAAAATAACACCAGAAAGAGAACTTTGATTACTGAGAGCAATGCTCACTTTCCTCTTCGAGGGGGAAACCTCCAGCATAACAGAGCTCTATTACAATAATATCCAAGAAAAAAGTTCTCATACCCTCGAATCCTATTTATACTAAATATGTCTATTAAAAGAACCATCTAGAAGTAGAAGCTTCTATTAGGCCTTCTTACATTAGATTTATTCTTCCTTATTGCTAGGCCTTATTAATATTGACCTTTATTACATCGAAATATATTATTCTACCTACATGAGGGGTTAGGTCCCTAACATGTCCTCCCCCTTAAAAATAACCTTGTCCTCAAGGCTTGATATGTGGAAATTGTTGAAGAATGGTAGTTGGTTCCCAAGTGGCATCTGTTGGAATTGTATCTTTCGGTTCACTGACACAGATGACGCTCACGTTGGTCCAAAACTGATTGTGGCTATAGCCAAATGGATCCTTCTTCGTCCAACTCAGGAAGATTGGTTTGAGTTTGACACTTAGCTCCAATTACCTTCTTTAAGAAAGAAACATGAAAAATAGGATGGAGCTTAGAATGATTGGGCAAAGCTAACTGATAGGCCACTTGTCCCACACACTTGAGAATAATATAAGGACCATAAAATTTGGGTGCCATTTTCTGACAATAGTCAGCCATGAGGGAATTTTTCTTGTAAGGTTGCAGTTGAAGAAACACCTGATACCCTTCTGCAAATTAACATTCAGAGCGACCTTGATCTGCTTGTTGCTTCATGCGATTATGGGCCATGAGCAAATTCTCTTTGAGGGTATGAAGAATAGCCTCTTGAACTGTAAGTGTTTGCTCAACCACCTATACCTTCGAGACACCTGACAAATATGTGAGAACTGAAGGTGGATTTTGTCCATATATTGCTTCAAAAGGAGTCATGTGGGTAGATGTATGGTACGAAGTGTTGTACCACCATTCAACTAGTGGTAACCATTGAGCCCATTGATTTTTCCTTTCCAAGGAAAAATACCTCAAAGATGTTTCCAAACACTTGTTGACAAATTCCATTTGACCATCAGTCTGGGGATGATAAGTTATGTTGAGATGCAATTGGGTGCCTTGTAGCTTGAATAGTTCTTTCCAAAAATTGCTGGTGAAATTTGGGTCGCGATTAGAAACAATAGAATGCGGCATGCCATGAAGCTTGAAGACCTGATCCGTGAAAATTTGAGCCACAGTGGATGCTGTAAATGGGTGTTGAAGAGCACATAAATGAGAATACTTGGAAAGACGATCAATTACCACCATGATGACTGATTGATTGCCTGATTTAGGTAAGCCTACAATAAAATCCATAGAGATATGCTGCCAAATAGTAGGTGGAATCAGAAGCGGTTGTAGTGTGCCAGGAGATTTGATTGTTTCTCTCTTGTTGTTTTGACACACATCATATTTAGCCACAAAATTATGAACGTCTTGTTTCATACCATCCCAGAAAAAAGAATGTTTGACCATGTCATAGGTTTTGTTAAACCCAGAGTGCCCAGCTGTGGGTGTAGCATGAAGCTCAGAAAGTACCGTGGATTTAATTTTTGACTATTTACTTAAATACAAATGGCCTTTGTATCAAAGTTCATCATGGAGCCAAGAGTACCTTGGGGAAACTGGAGAATTGGACTGCAATTGTTGTATCATATGCAAACTTTTGGGATCGTGTAGCCATTCCTAGCGAACAACTTGGAGCTAATCTGGTACAATGAAGGAGAGAGAAAAAATGGACCCTTCGTCTTCATATTTTATGGAAAGTGCATCAACAACCACATTGTCTTTGCCTTTCTTGTAAATGATCTCATAATCATATCCAAAGAGCTTAGTCACCCATTTTTGTTGCTATGGGGAGGAAATGCGTTGTTCCAGAAAATACTTGAGGCTTTGATGATCTTTCTTAATTTGGAAGTGTTTCCCTAATAGATAAGGGTGCCAAATATCAACGGCATGAAGACTAGCCAACATTTCCTTTTCATAGATTGATTTGCCCAAATTTCACTCAGGCAATTGTTTGCTGGCAAAGGCCAAAGGTTGACCCTCTTGCATAAGGACAATGCCAATTCCTTTCCCTGAAGCATCACATTCCAAGACAAAGGTATTTTTGAAATCAGGAAGGGCCAGGACTAGAGTGGTGCACATGGCCATATTCAAGGTTTGAAACGCCTGATCAGATTGTGGAGTCCAAGCGAAAGAATTATTTTTAAGGAGTGCAGTGAAAGGTGCCGCAATCTTTCCATAATTCTTAACAAACTTGCAATAAAAACCTGTTAAGCCCATAAATACAGACAAGATTTTGAGAGTCTTTGGGTGAGGCCAATCTTGCATAGCTTCAATATTTTTAGGATCCACCCTGACAACGACCTTGCCAACAAGATGACCCAATTACTCGACTTCTGAGGTGCCAAAAGAACATTTAGATTGTTTCAAGAAAAGTTGGTGTTGAGAGGGTAGATGGAGAACTTGATCCACATGAGCAAGATGGTATGTCTAGGTTTTGGAATAGATGAGGATATCATCAAAGAAAACTAAGACAAAATGGCAGAGAAAAGGATGGAATACATGATTCACGAGGCTTTGGAAAGTGGAGGGAGAATTACACAAGACAAAGGGCATGACCAGAAACTCATAGTGGGACTCATGAGTTCTAAAGGAAATCTTAGGAATGTCTGCCTCTTTCATACGGATATGATGGTAGCCAGAACAAAGATCAAGTTTAGTAAAGAACTGGGCGCCACTCAATTCATCCAAGAGGTCATCAATGACATGAATGGGAAATTTGTATTTAATGGCGAGTTTGTTGAGGGTGCGGAAGTTAGCACACATGCGCCAAGAACCTTCTTTCTTAAGGACCATGACCATAGGAGAAGAGTAGGGGCTCGTACTAGGGTGGATAACACCTATGTTGAGCAGTTCTTGAACCATTTTCTCAATTTCATTTTTTTGGGAAAAGGGGTGAAAATAGCGATAAATATTGGGAGGAAGGATTCCTGGGACAAGGGGAACAGAATGATCATGAACACCACATGAAGGAGGGAGTCCCCGGTGAGTGGAAAAAACCACCTGATGTTTAGAGAGGATGGATTGGAGGTCTTGCAACACACAGGGTGTCTCATTTGCTTATATGGAATGGAGTTGGGCAATAATGCTAGAATGACCTTTTTTGATCATCTTTTCCATGCGATGGGAACTAATGATCTCTGGGGAACTGATGGTGATGCCTTGGAACTTATATTGTTGGACCTCCTGGTCAAATTGCATGGTTAATTCCTTAAAATCCATGAGAATGGGACCCAAAGTCCTTAGCCATTCTACACCCAACATAATGTCACAACTGCCCATGTCGATAGAAAACATATGATATTTCAGGTGGTATTCACCAATTTGGAGACACACATTTTCATAATGCCCTCCACATTTCATGGACCCGCCATTGGCAATCATGATTTGGAAATTATTGACTGCACAGATATATAAATTAGTTTCTTGGGAAATGTGGCGATGAATAAAATTATGGGTGCTTCCACTATCAACAAGAATGATGAACTTCTTATGCTTGATGTAACCAATTAGCTTGAGGGTTTGGGGAGCAGAGAAGCCAGTGAGAGAATTTAGAGAAATTACCAATTCTACTTCGGGAGGGTCTGAGGGAGGGGTTATGTTAGTGGATTCAGGTGACATGGACACAAGGGGAGCCTCAACATCCTCTTATGAAACATCCTCCGAGATGGACATAAAAGGATTTTGTTCCTTACACTTGTGTCCCAAAAAATATTTTCCATCACAATTATAACAAAGGCCTTTGAGTGCGATTTACTAGTTTAGTGTGAGGAATAAAGGAGGGTTTTTGGTTTTCGGTTTTGAGAAGAGAAAACCTGTTGTGCTTCCTTATATATTTTAGTAGCCTCCACCCAAATCTGAGGCCGAGCCATGAGGACATGGGCATGAATCTCATCCTTGAGGCCACTGATAAAACATTCTCAGAAAAAAGCATCAGACATGCCCTCTATACGAAAAGCTAGTCTCTCAAAAGTAGCTATAAAGTCTTCCACTGTGCCAGATTGTTTCAACTTTGTCAAACGGCCTAAATGGTTGGTGTCAGTTTCAAAGCGTTCATAAATCTCTGCCACAAAGTGTGTCCAAACAACATACCCTTGGCAGGAACTTTTTCTCCATTGCCACCATTGCCAATGTTCTTGATCTAGATGGAGAAAACCATATCGGAGTTTGGACAACTCATTTGTAATGTCGTACAAAGAGAAATAATGTTCCATTTGATTTACGCAACCAGTGGGATCCGAACCATCAAATTTGGTCACATCCACACGCGGAAGGCGTAGGTCACGCTGAAAGTGATGGGGATAAAAATTCTAGGAATGAGAGGAAGTTTCACCTTTGGTATGCAAAGGTGGGTTAGACAAGGGAGGATCTGCAGGGATATGCAGCTTGGTGCAGATCATCATAGTGACAAATTCAATATGGGTAGTAATGTCTTGTTTGAGGTCTTGTTTGAGTTCCTCAATTGAGGCGACGATGGAGGAATGCATGTTTTTGTTGATGGTGGCAATATTGTCATTGAGATGTCTCACTTCTTGTTGGGTCTCTATGAAATTAGAGTGCAAGGTATTGAAACAAGCTTCCAAGTCTTGGCTATGGGTATGGGCCATGATGATGAGGGAACCGAAAATGGGTGGGTGGGGTCACACTAATTTTTTTTTTTGGGGAAAAATGATAGGTATGAATGTGATAAGGGAGAAGATAGAAATCCAATGGAATAGGTCTCAAATAATGGTTCCAACAGGATCCATACTTTTTTTTTTTACACCTGCGGAGTTATACTTCGATCTGAAGAATATTGCAGTGATGAAATGCCCAAATGCTTAACATGAAGAAATGTGTAGTAATTTGGCAACTGGAATGCAAGTGACACAGTTGTGCATCAATAGATCTTGTCTGTTCTATTTTTGTTTCCGTTCCCAAAGGTTAGGTATTCAAGGGTTCTACAGACAAGGGTTTTCCCTGAGCTATAGCTCTCTGATATACATGAGAGGTCCAACAATAGTACTCGGCCCAATATCTTAGGGCACCAACTAAGGAGGCTAGATCGTGCCCTTAGACGTACTACTAGACTACCCAGGTACTAGAGAGTATCTTCCCAAGTGTTGTTCTCAGTGGAACTATAACAGTTAGGCGACCGATCGGTTTATCTATGGAGGGATTTAGGAGATCTAGGCTGATCTGTATACAAGTGTTGTCTGATGCGCTACCACTCGAAGGGGTACCAACATGGGTTACAAGGGTGGCCAACAGATGTGCGCTTAAGTACCACTTGTATTTCTTGTGTGTATGAATCTCCGACCGCGGGTTTATGCGCGTAAAGACATATATTTGTAGCTTAAAGACGTCTAAATACGTCTCTACCCTGAAAAAAATTAACTCGCAATTTTCTGCCAAGGAAGGTGCTATGATACCACTTGTAATATTTCATATATAAAAAGTATGCAGAACAAAAATAAATAGCTAGAAATGAAAAATGAACAACAATAAAAAAAGAACAACACCACAATAATACCAAAATGATACCAGAATAACACCAGAAAGAGCACTTTGATTACTGAGAGCAATGTTCACTTGCCTCTTTGAGGGGGTAACCTACAACAGAGCAAATCTCTATTACAATAATATCTAAGACAAAAGTTCTCATACCCTCGATTCCTATTTATACTAAATATGTCTATCAAAAGAACCATCTAGAGGAAGATCCTTCTAGAAGCGGAAGCTTCTATTAGGTCTTCTTACATTGGACATATTCTTCCTTATTGCTAGGCCTTATTAATATTGACCTTTATTACATCAAAATATATCATTCTATCTATGTGAAGGGTTAGGTCCCTAACAAACATTAGATCATAAATGTGCATAATGGAGATAACATAAGTGCATCTGCACTTGTGCTAGGAGGCTTGGTGATTTTAGCAAAAGAAAATTATGCTAGGGAAGAAAATATGGCCTAAGGTTGATGACTCTCTATTTTTTTTCTTGGCAGGAAAGAGCACACCTCACATGCGGGAGAGAGAGAGACAACTTCAGAAGGATGATATTGTACAAAGTAGAGTGAGTCGTACGAAGTGTACAATTTTTTGTACGTACGTGGATTACAGTGGGAAAAATCACGTACATATGCGTGTTGTTGTAGGAAGAATCTCGTACATCTATACAGTCTCTTCTGAGTAGAGGAAGGTCCATACAGGATGATGTCAGTTGACCTCACCAGGTTTTAGAGGTGGTTTGTAGAAGATTTTTGGGTAGAGAATATTTCCAGCATATTGTTGAGGTTTGGTTTTCTGGTTTGTATGGTTATTGGAGGAGAAGGTTGTCCTCCGATTTTTTGTGATATTTTATTGGATGGGAGGCCAGTTTTTCCCTCATTATTTCTAATGATAACAAGTTTACATAACTGACGTTTGTGTCTCATATGTGTTAATGATTCATCTAAGATATTTTATGTTTCCACTGCATATGTTTTTCAGTCAATTATTTTCAGTGTAGAATTGTTTAGTGATAACAACTACGGTGTTACTGTTGGTTCACTAGGAAACAATTTATTAGATATGAAAATTAGTCACTTAATAGTTGCATGTGAAAACTAACATGGTACCAGATCTTGGGATTTGAAGAGAAGGGGATCATCTTGAGACACATTGTTGGCTACAACACTGGAAGAGTGTTGTACTTGTTCTTGTTTTTGTTCTTGTTTCAAGCAGGTCAAGATGGTGAATACATTGAAGCTTGAGGATAGGTTAGAAGGGGAAACAAACTTCCAGGATTGGAAGGTAAGAGTTATCCTTCTATTTGAAAAGAATGACCTCAAGGAATATGTTGAGAGTAGGGTTGCAAACCGTACCAATCCACAGGAGTTGGTAGCCCACAAGAAGAAGGAAGTGAAGGCCAAGTGGGTATTGCTAGAGTCCATGAAGGACCACTTGATTCCTCACATTTTCAAGAAATAAACTGCCAAGGATATGTATGATGATTTAGTAGGTATATACCAAAACAAGAATACTGGTAGGATGCTACACTTGAATCATCAACTTTAGATTGTTAGGATGACCGATGAAGAAATAGTTTGCAACTTCCTTATGACGATTACTCAAATATGAGATCAACTCACACACATTGGTGAGACAGTGTAAGATGTTGATTTGGTGAATGTAGCCTTGAGAGGTCTTCCCAGGTCATGGGAATCATTTGTGTAGGGGATATGTGCACAAGAAAATTTACCAGACTTTGACATATTATGGAAAAATTGTATTCAAAAGGATACCCGATTGGTGTATAGGGATGATTTGGATAGTCTAGTGAAGAATGGTAGTGATGAGAAATAGACCCTTGCATCCTGCACTAGAAAGGGCATAAGGGGTTCTCTAGATAGAAGAGGTCTGTCGTGGAGAATGGATTCTCCTGAGAGAGAAGAATCTCTAGAGATGAGGCAAAATAAGGATATTAGTAAGATCAAATGGTATGAGTGCCATGACTTTGGTCATTATGATTCACAGTGTCCACACTAGAGAGGAAGAGGAAGAAGGAATCAAACATCAACAACAAAGGTTGATGAGGTTGCAGACAGGTTCCAAATATAGATCTTGTTTGTCTCTGGAATTTTAGGGACTGTCTCCAGCAGGGAGATATGGCTGGTGGATAATAGAGCATATTTCCATATGACAGGTGCATGAGAGTTGTTTGACACTCTCACAGAGACTAGCTTAGACTTCTATGCATATCTTGGTATGGGAGCCAAGCATTTAGTACAAGGATATGGTACAATATCATTTCGATTGGAGTCAGGAGAGATACTGAGGGTGTCAAATGTGTTGTGGGTTCCAGAACTCAGGAGGATTTTCCTCTTAGTTTCATATATTGAGAGAAAGGTATATCATATATTGTTTCAAAATGGATATGTACTTCTTGTGCCAAGATAGTCTAGCTTCATATCAAAATTAGTTCTTGGAGTTAGATAGGGAAACCTATATAGGTTGAGGGTCCAGTCTATGAGTGATGTGGCTAGCAAGAGCAGAGAGACATATGAGGAGTAGCAGGTGGCTCCACCAATGGTGAGGTAGGTGGCCCCACTAGAAACATAGGTTCAGAGGGAGTAGGTAGCTCCACGAGTGGTGAGACAAGTGGCCCCACCAGTAATACTGACTCAGAGGGAGCCAAAGTTCATAGGGAGTCAATACTCAGGATCCAGGAGGGAGGAGAATCCTCCCAATATAGTGCAAAGGATAGTGGACATAGATAATATGGCCCCAAAGGTTGTGCATAATCAAAGGGAGTCAGGTAATTTCAACAGGAACATGCAATCTCAGAGTGAGCCTAACCTCAGAGAGAGACAGTTGGCTTAGAGAGAGAGATTGTAATCCACTGGGAGTTCCCCCTCTGGTTTAGTTGGGAGAGAGAAATATTCCAAGATAGATATACATGTGTCATGGGTGGAGGAGGCTAGATAGGAGCTTTAGAGGCATGAGGCTTATATGGCATGTGAGACCTCCATGGAGGATACATTTTTTTAAGCAGGTTTTGCTATAGTGATAGAGGAAGCATCTAGTCAGGAGGAATGGGGTGTAGGATTTGCTTCAATAAAAAATGGAGAAAATAGTGAGGTAGATTGCATAATAGGATTTGCCTCAATGGCTGAGGATGTGTCCAGTCAGACAAATTGGACAACTGGATGTGTCCGAGTGACTGAGGATGCATCTAGTCAGATATATTTTTTCTCAGTGACCAAGAATGAGGTCAGTCAGAAAAAATTTACATCAAAACTTATTGTGATAGTATTCGAGGACCCATTTTCCACAACGACAGAGGGAGTAGCTAGTTTGGACTATTGGAGTACAGATGAGGTGGTAGATCCAGAGATATATCTACTATGAGAGACAATGGTGCATATAGATGTTGGAGGATGAGATACCTCCCTCACTAAGAGGGACTATTTATTTTTTGTAGCTTCAAGAGGTATTCTCACTAGAGGCCAAGGTGTTAGGCATGTGGGAATTTTCATTGGCACTAGTTTTGAATTTCATTTCATGTAAATCATCCTATAAATGAAGCTAAGGCCTCATGGTCATGTTGATGGGATTTGTGGGTTTGTGTGGGGTTTCCACACCCACAAAGAGGAATACAATATTTTAATTAATTGTTGAGTTTAGGAAGGGATCCTAAACTCAGTCATTGGAATCCTATATAAAGTAGAGATGTCATTGTGACATTATATCATTAGTGTGCATAATGGAGATAACATAAGTGAGTCTTCTCTTTTTCTAGGAGAGTTGGTAATTTTAGCAAAGGGAAATTCTGGTAGGAGAGAAATTTTGGACTAAGGTTGAGGACTCTCTATTTTCTATTCTTGCCAGGGAAAGGCACACCTCACATCGGAGTGAGAGAGAAAAATTCAGAAGGTGTTGGGTATGTGTTATATTCTTTGCATGAGTATTAGTGTTTGTGTTGCGCCGAGGGGTTCCGGGGCAACGCCCCCAAGAATTTTTTTTTTCCTCGAGAAACATGTCACCTATTTAGGTGGTTTTTTACAACATGGTTTCTTTGCCGATGGTTTTCTATTTCCGGTTAAGGAATTAGGTTTTTTGACTAATCCGAGTCATTGGGTTAGGGTTTTGGATTCCGCTAGATCCTATATGTATATTTTATTGTAAATAATGTATCACTATAAATGAATATAGAATATGCTAGTTTTCCCAGTTTGGGTTTCCAGGGGAAAAATCTTTGTATAATGTTTTTGTTTGCCATTGTATATTTTCTATTCTTTTACTGAAAATATGTTTGCAGTAAATATTGTACAAGGTTAAAATCTACATTTGGTATCAGAGCTTTGTTGGCTTCAGGGGGATGCCTTTGTGGTCAAGGATTTGGCTCGAGACTATGAAAAACCTTGTTACAGTGGGAGATTTGTGGTATTGATTTTTCAGGTGAAAATAAATGGAAAGCAATTCGAGGATGGAGATCGAGAAGTTTAATGGGAAAAATTTTGAGGTTTGGAAGCTCAATATGGAAGATCTATTGGTGGATAGAGATCAATGGATCACGGTAGATCCAGGTACTGCACCTACAAGAACTTCAACAGATGACTAGAAAAAGTTGGATCGGAAGGCAAAGAGCACAATCCGACTTTGTCTCTCCGATTTAGTATTACTGAATGTGTCAGAGGAAGCTACAACCAAGGATTTATGGGAAAATTTGGGGAATTTGTATCAGTCTATGTCCCTAGTAAATAAACTATTCCTGAGAAAGAAGATGTATAACCTGAGGACGAGAGATGGAGACTCGGTGGTAGAGCATTTGAACGCCTTCAATACTGTGGTAAGTCAGTTAGTATCCGTTGAGATGAAAATTTCAGATGAAGATAAATGTTTCAGTTTACTGTGTTATTTACCAGACTCTTGGGATAGGTTGGTTGTGGCCATAGGTAGTAATACAACTTCCTTGAAGTTTGATGAAGTGGTCTCATCCTTGTTGTTGGAGGAGATGAGACAAAATAATATGGAAGGACATAGCACAGATGCATTATTTGCAAGAGGACGTTCCCAAGAAAGAAATATATCTAAGTTATCAAGTGGGAGATCTAAGTCTAAGGGTATATCTAAATATTCCAGAAAGTTTGTAAAGGTATGTTGGAGATGTGGAAAAGAAGGGCACTACAAGAAGTAGTGTAGATCCAAAGTTGAGAAAAAGAAGGGATCTGAAGAATATCCTTCTACAGAAGAAAAAACCTCCAAGGAAGAAGGATGGGATGTGTACTTTTCTTCTTCAAGGACACATGTAGATCATGAGGCATGGTTGGTTGAATATGGTGCATCCTTTCATATGACTCCCCATAGGGAGTGGTTCTACAAATATGAAAGGTATGATGGAGGTAATGTTTTCTTAGGTGATGATTCGACAACCAGAATAATAGGATGAGGAAAATTCAAGTTGAGGCTCATAGATGGAAGGATTAGAACACTACCTGATGTTCTGCACATCCCAAGTTTGGCCAAAAAATTGATTTTTGTAAGAAAAATGGATGATGCAGGGGTAAAAACAATATTTGAAAAGGAAACCTATAGGATGGTTCGAGGACAAATGGTGTTGTTGAAGGGAGTTTGGTTTGGAAATCTATATAAGTTGCAAGGAAGCACTATTAGTGATGGGTGTAATACTTCCATTGTTCCTGATATTGGAGTTGAAGAAGAAATAACTCCTATAGTCTCTGGAGAAAAGGTTATGTTGTGGCATCAAAGACTGGGGCATATCAGAGAGAAGGGTCTTCAACTACTACAAGATAAAGGTATGGTTGAAGGTATGTTTAACTACTCTCTGGATTTTGATTTCTGTGAACATTATCTATATGGGAAGCATAATCGGGTAAGATTCCCCTTTCGTGCAACGAGGGAAGAAGGAATTTTACAGCTAGTTCATAGTGATGTTTTTGGACTTGTGTCGGTCCCATCATTGGGAAAATCTGTGTACTATGTCTCATTTATAGATGACTTCTCAAGGAATACTTGGATATATTTCCTCAAGAATAAATTTGAAGTCTTTGATAGGTTTAAAGATTTTAAGGCTCTTGTTGAGAATCAAACAGAGAAAAGAATTAAGGTCTCGAGGACAGATAATGGCAGAGAGTTCTGCGGGAATGAATTTGAATAATTCTGTAAGAAGTGTGGTATAGCAAGGCACAAGACTACTCCATACACACCTCAACATAATGGAGTTGTAGAAAGGATGAAAATGACGCTGATGGAAAAAGAAAGGTGCATGCTCAATGGTGCCGGGTTAGGGAAAGAATTCTGGGCAGAGGCAGTGGGTATTGCATGTTACCTGGTCAAAAGATCATCCTCATCAATGTTAGATAACAAGACTCCACAAGAGATATGGACTGGTAAGGAACCTTCTCTCACACATATCAATGTATTTGGATGTGATGCATATGTTCATGTTCCAAAGGAAAACATGAGTAAGCTAGATAAGAAGGCTGAAAAGTGTATCTTTATTGTATATAAACATGGTCTCAAAGGTTATAATATTTGGAACCTAGAAACTAAGAAGGTAGTGTATAGCTGACATGTGGTATTTAGAGAAATGAAGGATGTTTTTAAACAGGAAGTCCTACCAAGTAAGGAAGAACCAGAGAAAATAGAGTTTGATTTAAAGGATGATGAATCAGAATCTACATAAGAACAAAAATAAGAAGAAGAATATCCTCATACTCTAGTATTGAGGAGATCGGTTCGAGAAACAAGGCTACCAGAAAGGTATACTCCATATGATTTCCGTTCAAATTTTGCATTGTCTATTACCGATGATGATCCTAGAACTGTCAGGGAGGCAATGGATTCAGAGGATGGAAATATCTGGAAAAGGGCCATGGACGAAGAAATGGAATCTTTGGATAAGAATGAGGCTTGGGATCTAATGGAGTTGCCGACTGGAAGAAATCCCATTGGCAACAAATGGGTATTTAAAAATAAGTTGAATGCAAAAGGAAAAGTGGAGAAATACAAAGCTCAGTTAGTAGAAAAGGGTTATTCCCAGGTTGAGGGAAATGAATTTGGTGATATTTTTTCTCCTGTTGCCAAGTTAACCTCTATAAGATTT
>SNQJ01S0038788.1:94556-113411 GCA_010110895.2 Picea sitchensis | reverse complement strand
ACAATATTTAACTGCATGGAGTTTTAAAGTCCTGGATTTAGATGGTGATAACTCATTTGGGAATTTTAGGGTTAGCAGGTATGACACTATGTCTCTATACCAGCCTGACGAGATGAAATTCTCTTCGATCTTATTTGGACCTGTTTTCTCATTCAGCTCATTTAGGTTTGTGTCTTCGTCGCCTTCCTGCAAGCAATTGATATCTAGGGATCTGAAATTTGACTTAGCTAAGAGTTTGGCTAGGCCTTGCCCTTTTATCAATTTGGTCGGTTTGACTTCCAGATCAAATTATTGGATTTTGGCGAGCCATCGCCCTCTTTTTCCATCGTTGTCTGGCTGTACCAATATATCTTTCACAGAATTGGTAGGCACGTACGCAATTATCTTCGAGTGTAGTACATACGTTCTGAATGCCTTTAATGATTTTACCATGGCATACGCCTATTTTTCTATTATATCATACTTCAGTTCTGCGTCTCTAAGGCTCTTTCTGAAAAACACGATCGGTTGTTCGAATCCTTCTTCGTTCTTTTGTAGGAGCACCGCGGCGATAGTGTGCTCAAAGGCAAATGAGAAGATAATAAAATCCTTTAGATAGTCGGGGCTTGCTAACACAGGTGCCTCGCTTATGAATTTCTTAATATGTGTGAATGATGCTTTGGCCTCGGTTGTCCATTTTACTTTGCTATCCTTCTTCAACATACCTGTGATCAATTTTACAATCTCAGCGAAATTCGGAATAAACCTTCGTAAAATTTTTATTCTTCCTAAGAAAGATTGAATCTCTTTTACATTTCTGGGAATGTTTATAGTATCTATTGCTTCAATCCTCTTAGGATCAATCCTGATTCCATCCCTATATACGATATGACCCAAAAACTTACCTTCCCGCATGGCGAAATGTGATTTCTTTGGGTTTAAAGATAGACCAAACCTGCGGCATTTTTCAAAAGTCTGTTTGAGATGCATCAAGTGTTCTTCGTCGGTTTTAGAGAAAACTGTCAAATCATCGAGGTAAATGACTACGAAATTATCCCTTTCTCCTATGAAAGCAATGTCCATAGCACGCTGGAAGGTGGCCCCTGCATTCATCAAACCAAAATGCATTTTGTCATACATGAACGTACCCCATGGTGTGGTGAAAGCAGTTTTTTCTCTGTCTTGCTCATTCATGGTGATTTGATTATAACCAGAGAACCCGTCGATCATAGACATTCGGTTGGCTCCAACTATATTTTCTAACACGTGGTCCATTTTGGGCAGTGGATAGTTGTCCTTGAGAGACGACTTATTTAAGTTTTGGAAATCCACACATAGTCTGATTTCCCCACTCTTTTTCCTGACCGGGACCAGGTTTGCTACCCAGTCTGAATATCTCAGAGGTACTATTATTTTCGCGTCTAAAAGTTTCTTAACTTATTTTTCGATCACAGGTAACAAAAGGGGGTTGATCTGTCTAAGATTTTGCCTGAATGGTTTGACCCCAGGCTTTAAAGGTATATTGTGATCAATTATGGAAGTGTCATATGTTCTTAACTCATCATAAGACCAGGTGAAAACATCCTTATACTGTCTGAGTAGGTCTTTATACTTAATTTTTATTTCGGGAGGGAGGAACTTGGATATTCTTATCACCCTGGATTCTTCTTTGGTTCCTATATCACAATCCTCCACTTCTTCCGGTTGGGGTTGTAAGGTGGATTTCACAGGTATGTCATTTTGATCAAAAAGTCTTTCTAATGGAATCAATCCTTTCGGAATCTGGTTGTTTTTAAGGACTAGCATACGATGATCCGTGATTTTTTCTCGGAAAGATTTAGGATCCTCCCCTTCTTGCATAATCCATATTGGGTCGTTTTGATTTTCTTGGTCTGCATGAGTTTCGGGGAATTCACCCACTGCTTCAAGAAATTTCTTGATTTGTTCATCATCCTCAAAGACCTGCCAATGCTGGATATTCTCTGGTATGGATGGTATGTGTCTGATTTCTATGTGATACTTCAATTTGAAAGTTGTGGGAGGAGAGAAGGTTGAATCTTCTTTAGCCAATGCATCAGCATGTAAATTCTCTGTGTGAGGGATAAAGTGGACATTTACGGATGAGAAAAAGTTTTCCATGAGATCCCAGGCACAATTTCTGTATGATCTTAATCTGGGATGCTTGGCTTGGTACTGTCGGTTTATTTGTTTGACTATACCTCTAATTTATTTATCTTTAGCTTCTTGTCAACCTCTAATCCTAATACCAACTCTTCATATTCACATACGTTATTAGTGTAATCTATATCCCACTACAGTCTATAGGAAAAAGGAACCACGAACTTTCCTTCGGGGGCCACTAAAAGCACTTCTGCACCCGCCCCTTCACAAGATGAGGCACCGTCAAAATACATTTTCCAGACACTGGTGCTACACAGATCCTCTGTCATATAACTTGACTCTTCCTGCTCTATATCATTTTCCTCCGTACAACCATCTAAACCATCATCAAAAGATAAGATACAATTTCCTAAATCTTGATCCGCAATGTAAATAGGGAAATTGTTCGGGTTTTGAGGGTCGCTTACCGTATAGGCTAATCTCATTTATCTGTACAACCGAGTAAACTGACCACCAAACACAGGAATTTTGGCGAATGTCATATCCAATAGAAGAGAACCCCCCATCTTGGCTCCCCATGACCTAGACAACAGTAAGCCATACTTAGGGGGAATATCTGCAATAACCACATCCATCAGGATACTCTTAATCGGGACCTGTGCCAGGGTAACTACCAAATATTTTATCATCCCCATACACTTAACCCTTTTTGAGTCAAAGGAGTAAATATCTCCATAAGGTCTGGTGATCTGGAGACCCAATTTGTCCATAATAATCTTAGGCATAACGTTATGGGAGGCTCCATAGTCTAACATGCAATTATGTAGCAATTGATCATACACATTCAACGTGATATAAAAGGGAGAAATGGTGTCTTTGCCCCCTTCAAAATGGGGACCAAAAGTGATGTTAGGTTTGTCATCTTCCAGGTTTAAAACATCAGATTGGCTTTCTAGCTTAGAGACACCCATCGCTTTGGTAATCTGCTTCCGATAAACGGGGTTTTTTGCTAATTCTACCAAAAGGATTGGTATCTTAATTTTATTTATCTCATTTTCAAAACTGAAAGCTCTGCTCACCTTGTCTTTTTCTTTGGTTGAGACTTCTGAATCCTTCCTTTCCCACTTATTCATCTGGACCGCTTTATTACTCATGGTCCTGGTTGAAGACGTAATTTTATTAGCTAATTCGGTTCCTTGTGCTTGGGTCTCAACTTTTTCCGCTTTGGACCCTTGTGTGCTTAACACTTTCACTTTTTTGTTGGGTAATAAGGTCTCTTTCAGAGTAGGCTCATAAGCTTGACCTCTTTGGAGGATTTTCTTGGGTTGAGTAGTTGAGGTGGGCTTACTCTTAGATCTTAAGTTATACTTGGGTTGGATCTCAGCCATAATCATCTCAGTTTCTTGTTGAGATTCACAAAGGTCAGTATGATCACTTTCTTTATCCTTATTCGATGGTTGTTGCGTGTTTAGAGATTTTTCATAATCTTCTCGAGTCAGATATGGTTGTGTGCAGTCATCACCAAAGTTCGTGACATCATTATCCGAATCTTCGAAGTCTTGAAAATCGTTCGCTCCTATAAAATTTTCGTTCTTTAAGGGAGCTTGTCTTTTTTGATATTCGTTTTTTATTTGTCTTTGCTGGTTCAGGGGTTTGGGGTTCCTCTTGAAATCCTTTTTGGGGAAAGAATCATCTTTGGCCTGTTTGAGCTCCATTCTGGATATTTTATTTGACATTTCTTTAATTACTCTGGCCATATCTTCTACCCTGTCATCTGTGGATCTATTAGACCCTGACGGACCAGCTTGTTCTCTAAAGCGTTTAGTTTCTCGGTTTCCCGTTTCTAATTTAGCTTTAAGCTTACCCGAAGCCATCATATTAGACTCTATTTCTGCTGCATCATCCTGCATTTGGTTTAGGGTAGCTCCCCTTCTTTCTCGCAAAAGGAGTGCAAAATCCAGTTCGAAAGCTCCGGTGAAAGTTACTTTGGCCGTGGGTTGGGACGGTTTAACCTCAGCTGGGATTTTGTTATACAGTTTGTTGAATCTTTGAATAAATTCCATGACTGTTTCTGAATTCTTTTTTCTTAAAGACCCAAATTCGGTTAAATAATATAGATGGTCTTTTCTCTCGCCCCATTGTCTGAGGAAAGCATCTTCCAGAGCATCATAAGACAAGATAGATGCTGCAGGTAGGCTCCGAAACCAAGTTCGGACCTGGCCTTCGAAGGTTTGGACAAGAAGTCTCAAATATACATCCTCATGTTCAATACCTAGGATATCTGCGAATTGATCAAAGAAATTAATATGTTCAGTCGTGGTCAGATCCCCTTCCCCGGTGAATTTTGGTAAATTTTTTATGTAATTTTCAGGAAGGTCGTGTAGAGGGACGAGCAATACTAAGGGAGCATATCTTGCTGCAAATTTCGCAAACACTCTGGGAGGGGGGGCAGGTCCTTGGCTTCCAACTCCTCCTAGAGGGGCTCCTCCCCCTCCTCCTCTGATAAACCCTCCACCTCCTCCTATAAACCCTCCACCTCCTCCTCCGGTGACTTCCATCGTTATTTATGGAAAGTTGTAAAGGGGGTTTCGGAAAATTAAAAGTGAATCTTTATTTTCTTCGCGAAGAGGAAAATCCGACGATGAAAGATAAGGAACGCAAGGACTCGGTTCCTCAGATTTGCAAGAGACGAAATCAGGAGAACCGATGGGTGTGGAAACCAAATGTGTAACACACTCTTCATAATTTGGTGAGGTCGGGAAATTTAACTAAAGGAAATATGGTATGTCAACTGCCGATGAAGTTTCAAGAGGGCCCTTTCCTTTGTGTACTAAGGGAATTTTCGGATGAATCTCACTCCTAACTTCGGAGTAGTTTGGCATTAAAACTTTAGTATCAAAGAGAGGACTGAGTGAAGTTGAGGGTTCAGAAGAACTCTTAGTCTTCAGTTGTGGGGTTTTAAGTTTGTAAACTGCAGCGGTTGGCTTAAGAGAGCCTCTCACCTTTAGAATCTTCTCAGGATCGGTAACAGGCATAATCTGCTTACCATCTGGGTTTTGTCTGGTATTCCTTCGACCGGATGCCAGTTTATTATTTGTGGAGTCGCCAAGTGAAAGATTGGAAATCCTTAAAAGGTGTGTACTCTTTGTTCACTATCAAAGGGTAACACTTTCAACGAAAAAAAAATGTCGTTTTCCCAGGGAAAAATATTTCGTAACTTCAGTCCCCGACAACGGTGACAAAAAGATGTTGTTCCAGAGTCCGTACTTAAGGCTTAGAAGTACAGTGTCTAGGCATCCGAAAGTGGGTAAAGTGTGCAGAAGAGAGAAACGTCAACCTTCGACAAAGGAAACTAGGGGAGATTTCTACGTTGGCGTTGTCTAGCTTCCAACTGTTCCTGGGTGGTTATATCCTGTTCAATCGTTGCCCATGAATGTTCGAGTTCAACCTGGGTAGTAGCTGTTTTAAGAATAGTATCGAAAAGTTTTAAGGCAATGTGCGTTTGATTTGATAATCCGGGTTCGATATTAGGCTGTGTTGGTACAGGGACAATTATGGAGGAACAGTAAAATAAGAAAAACTTCAGAGAGAAATTAAGTGTTGTCTCAGTTTGGTCGTATAAAAGAGATTTTACGGTTTCGGAAATAAAACGGGGTGCAAATCAAAGGCTCTTTCCCGTAACTGAGTTATATCTTAATAAAATGTATGAGATGGGAGGAAAACATTTAGCTGTCTATGGTGTAAGGATCCTATCAAGGGAGAATCTCACGTATAAACAAAAGAGGAAAACTGTAAGGAAATAACCCGATGTAGTATAAAATATATGTAGAATTCTGAAAGTGTTGACTAGTCTTACACCTGCTAATAGCTGGTACAGAGGAAAAACAGTAAACAATTACAGAAAACCAAAATTCATTCTCTATAGTAGTGGTTGTACTAAATTATAACGAAGCATTCATCAGTTATGAATATGAAATGAAATGAAATATGAGATACAAGAAAACAAACTCATAACACAGTCATGATGGAATTGAGAATCTTTAGATTTGCTTTGTATTAACTCTCAAAATGTAAAAACTCTGTTACAATTGACACAAAAAGGTCCAGCCTCATTTCTTTCTTTCTATGGTATATTTATACAGTTTTACAATAAGATAGAATCTCAATCATTACAAAAATTTCAGCTATGATAGGGAGGAGAGAAATCGCTCCATTTCTTCTTCTCTATCTTCACTTGGTGACAAAAGTTTTTCCTTGCGCGTACTTGGTATAGGTGACACATCTTTCAACCAGCTAAGATATCAACTTCGACGGTTCTGCTTGATAGTTGGCTTCAAAAGAGTAACAGTATCGGGCTAATTGTGGCAGCCTGTCTTCCATCTGTCTGTCTATGATGTCGATAACGCATAATTGCGCGCTTGGTTTAATCATACATTTGTCTATTTGGACTATGTCTACCATAGTCACTTGTGAGATCTCAGCCGAATCTCTTTCCTCTTTTTCCTTTAAATCAAGCAAGATTTTTTCCATGTTCATTTGAATCAATGCCTCGGCACTACCTCCGCTATCAATTCCTAGCAGATTACCATCTATAGAACTAAAGGTCTCTTCCAAGGAATTTGCTACCCTTTTGGCTTGTAGCTTTCTTTTCGAGATGCTGTGCTCCCATTCTTTCAATAGAATGTTTCCTCTGGTTTGCTCCGAAATGGTGAACCTGGGAGTACTTCCCAAATCTATGTTGTTTGTGGCTATCACAACCTCTTGGAAGGCAACCCGTGCTGCTCCATCTTCCCTTTCTCTAGAAGATAAGTTCTCCTAAACCTGGTTGACTAGCAAACAGTTGTCCCAGATCACTTCTACCTTGGCGAGTAAATTTTGTTGGGCCGCAGAGACTCTACTCCGAATCTCCATCACATGGGATTGGAACATCTCGATATTTATCACTTTTATTTCGACGATCTCCACCCTAGATTGTAGTTGTTCGATCAAATCCTTTTGTTGTCTCGCTTGCATCTGACCATCACAGACCACCAGCTGTGCTTGCTCGAGCTTAGTCTTGAGTAGCTCTATCTCATTTTTATCGGCCAACCTGGCCTGCTCTATTCCTATGCTCACCTGGTCTTTGGCAGTCTCTGTTGTTGTGTCTAGTCTGGCTTCAAGGGTCTTGATGAGGCGATTTTTTCGTTTAAGCTAGTTTTTCAAAAGCCCGACTGAAAAATTGATTCGCCGAGGCATATGCTCCTAATGCCCCTGATATTTCAGTTGCGAATTGTTCATTCTTCTTGTCCGTCCCATTAGTTATGACTTTGTATTTCTTGGCTATCGACTCCCCTTCCTGATAAAATTCTCTCTTTACCAGTGATTTTCTCTTCTTATCGAAGAAAAACTCATTTGGAGGGAGCTCTTCCACCCTTATAGGCCTCAACTCTTCATTGAATATCACCCTGTGTCAATATTTCCCTGAGTCGATTGCAAAGGGGTAAACGATGTGATCGGATCTCCTATTTGTTTCGCTGATGGTCTCAGAGTAGTAACCAGACTCTGATTCTTTGGCGGGTCAGGAGTCTTTATCTCTGCTTTCGAATTTTTAGTTTGCTCTCCCTCGTCCTGGTGTTTTTGTTGATCGGGAGTCACATTCTTAGAGCCTTCGACATCTTTTTGTTTAACCTCTGCCGTACTTGGACTCTCACCTGACAACATTGTGGGAAGGAAACTGTGTCGATGTTCTTGGAACTTCAGAACATCATCTCTCTCCTCAGGTGCCAAGGTTTGTATCCGAGCTAGAATATCGGTATAGGACCTCGCGCCTCGAAAAATGTCATCTGAGGGTGAATTCTCATGCTCAAATCTCTTGAGCCCGCAACTGGCCAAATGATTGCTCACAACCCTTTATGGATCGTGTTTCTTGTATTCAATGAGGACCAAATTTAGGTCTTCCAGGGTTGCTGCCTCATCTTTGGCATGCCCAAAATCTAATAAAGAATATGAATTTAAATGAACAGGAAAAGGTGGCCATACCTTCCTTGAGTATCCCTTAATCTCCTTGCTTATACCACCAATTACTGTTTGTCTAGAAACCTCACAACAAACCAACTTGTCGGGAATGAACAATGGCAATGCATGCGGGGGAACTGAAGCCCCAAAAACTTTGAGATATGAAAATTCGACTTCTACATACTAGTCGGCTATGCTGCTCAGATTTTTCACTATACTGTCTGATATCCTAGGTGGCGGGTGGCCGAAAATAGTGACATGCAGGGGCACCATCACCCAGTTGAAGATTTCATACACTAAATTTTCCGCTTTGTTTTCCCACATTTTCGTATGATAAACGTGGATAGGCTCATATTATGTTGGGGTCCAACTCAAGCTCATTAAGGGAAATGGTGTTAAAAAACACACTGCGTCCATAATGTATACAGACATGAAAAATGAAGACGCCTTCCCGCTCTCTTTCTGCGCCCGATACTCTGTGACCCGACTAGTCAAGCTATCGGACAACATTTTCTCCCAGTCGAAGGAACTGCCTTCGACGACTCGAAACATTAGAGGCACCCACGAAAGAAAAAAATGTGAGGTGTCCTCTCTCTTGTATAACCTACATGTCATCATGGCTACATACTTGTACTACGGTTCTAAGGAAGCTATTGAATATATGTCGTGGCTATCAGCTCTGAACTTCGCAGCGTGAGAAACCCAATCTCTTATTAAACTAGACATGGTTTTATCATACTGTACGCATTCCTTCTGCTTGAACTCATCCAAGAATTCGGTGCCATATGTATAGTCGGACGTTGTGGGCAGCTTATACATGGCTTGCAGATGTTCAGGCCTGAAAGTCCCGATGGTGACCTTCTGCTCATTCATGATGGTTCTGGTCGGTATGTCCACATGGTCTAATGCCCATCGGACCATGTCATAATATGGAAGCAATTATGGCCTGGCTGCTACTTTATGCATTCTGGATTGAATGATGATCTTATACTTGGTGGTTATGTCATCTTTTTCATTGTCGTTGGAGTCATCAGAATAATCCACCAATTCGGCCTGCAGAACATTTGAAACGAATGACCAATTTGGGACTGAGTCGATAATTCGAGGTGAATTATCAACAACGTTGTCCGAGCCTTGTCCTGAAACCTCAACACTGGCTTTGGATGCTTTTCGCGTAACTATGGCTGGAGATTGTGTTTTAGCTCTTTTGCGATAGAAATACATATACATACATAAGTCATCTCACCGAGAAAATGTGCTCTGCGTAATGTAGAAATTAATTTCCTATAATTCATAACCATTCTATATATATTCGAAAGTTGGTACTCTTTCAGATGAAATCTGTCAAATCATGCTCAGAATTAAATTTAACCATAAAACCTCGAGCTTTATTCATCGATTCGCCCTATTTCCTAATTAATGCCATAAATTTTGGCGGTTTGAAGTGTCAGTTGGCGTATGAAAGAAATAAGGTTACCTCGTAAATCGTGCAAACATCAAGAAGTGGGATGTATTGATTTAGCTTAATTAATCTGGCTTTACCAACGTTAATTAATCTTTCGCCACTCGTTGTATAGGGAATTTTTCTTTAACACTTTGAACCTTTAACACCTGAGATTGCGATGATCGACTTTGGTTAATAAAAATGTAATCGTGATTAGGGGATTAATTAATTACGTAATTATTATATTTTCCATATCGTGACTCGGAGCTTCGAAAATAAGTTTCCGGGAGATTTGCATGCCGAGCTACGAAACCGCGAGATCGCGATAATACGACTTAATAAAAAGGGAAGATAAACTCAGATTTAGTGATTAATTAATTACGTTTATATCCTTATCGTGATCTCGCGAGTCGGGGTTTAGACAATATAACTTAAAAAAAAAGAAAATGCCAAGTGGCGAATTACCGATAGAACGTTACCATGGTTTAGTTTTTACTTTTAACCTTGACACGGGTTACTAAAATAAGGACTTCGTGTTCTTGGCTATCGGGGCTACGACAATAAACTTTTGGATTTGGTGAACGCCGAGGTGCGAAAACCTGATGACGTTTAATCATGGTTTAGGAAAACTTTACTCCCGTTACTTGCCTGGGTAAAAAATTAAAACGATTTCGCCTTTTCGTTGCTCGGGACGTGTGAACTACATGATTTATAGCATCCGACCTATGAGACCCCGAGGTAGAACAAAAAGAGTAAACATTTTTACGAAAGGTAGGACTCACCTTGAGAGTATAATAATCATCGCTATTTGCATTGATAAAGCTTCAGAGATTTTGAAACCACAGACGGAAAATATGAAAACCATCTTTCGATTTCGAGCATTAAAAATGAAATTTGTGATGGGCTAGAAAAACAAAGGCGGCTCCAATAGCCACTGTGGAGGAGAATTCAAGGGGTGTGCAAGGAGAGAGAGAGCAGGAGCAGAAATGCACAGTAGAGGAATGTTGCATTGAAAGGATATGGCACAGAGAGAATAAAATGTAGAATAATAGGAAGTGCAAGGGGTGTGCAGAAGACACTAATGCAGATAGATCAGAGCAGTGTAACAGAACAATGACAAGGTTTGTAAGCCATTGAATAACTTTGTATCGCTGTAATAAGTTTTAGTAAAAAAGAATTTATAATTGAGGGTGGTTGGGAGGTGCTAGGGACGACTGGTGTCCTCAGAGGTTCAAGTGGGTGCTTGAACATAGGGAGTTGGTGCTTCCTTCTAGTTGGTGCTAGAGAAATCAGGGAGTTGGTGCTTCCTTCTAGTGGGTGCTAGAGAAAATAGAGAGTTGGTGCTCTCAGCAAGTAGTAGCTTGCAAAACTAAGGTTGTAGCCTCATTATGAGTTGGTGCTCATATGTATGATAATGTAAAGAATGTAACTATTACTTATCATATAAAGAAAAAGAGGTTTTTACCCTGTAAGGGTTTCCTTGGGAAATATTTGTCTCTTTGTTTCTCATATATGTGACTGATGTCGAATGTGCTTTTGTTTATTTCCCTACATTATTGTCATCATCATTGAGTGCCTTGTAAAGTTTTTTAAAAGAAGCATAATTTTTTAAGCACGGTAACAACTGATTCACCCCCCCTCTTAGTTGTCCAACAATCCTAACATGCCATGAAATAATGCTCGAGTTCATAATAAAAGATTCAACATAATAATTTAGAAATTTATTAATTGAATCATGGAAAACACTTGTTCATATTCATTGTTGAGAAGGGTCACACATATTGCATGCACAAATTCGACATTACATAAAACATAGTGTTAAATTGCAGATTTGTAAAACCTGGAATGAATACTTATCTTTTAACAGAATTGATCCAAGAAAATCATTGCATAAGAGCGATTCACAACTCAACCATAGGAATCCAGTGCAGATGCCACCCCCAAGATGGGTAATGAAGCCATTAGGGAAAATAAACAAGCTATAGGGTTATAACTCACTCAACCCAATGGATTACTCTCATGATTTATCTAATCTACTCACAACACACTCCATGCACCTTATCCAACTATGAAACTGTCTTGTCACTATCATATAGAAAACAACTTGTATCTTTCCCTTATTTGGTATACAGCCCCTTGGTAATTACTACCAATTTGTGCTCTAGTGTAGGCATATTGAGCCCAACTATGGATTGCCTTTTTGGAAATGTTGGTGGATTAATTATTTTCCTCCAAATAAGACAATGATAAAAATATCATGCGAGTAATAATTTTATATTTTGATCCATCCTTTGCACTCACCTAGATCCACCAATATCCTTTCCAAGGTATACAATTCACTCTTCATTGTTGGTTCATGTAGTTTTCATATTTTGCATGGGAAATACCATGGAAGATCATAGCATGAAAACTAGGAGAAAATGATGATAATGGTGACAATTAATGAATTCCATGAAGGAGGAGAATGGAATGAAGGAGTTATGCATTCCCACAATCATGGTACTTTTCCCTTACAAGGTGTTACCCCTTGGAATATTTAGGGGTAACTTCTCATTTTTGTGGGCTTTCTTTTCTCACTGACACTGGGATAAACTTGGAAGTTATGCACCTTGTTCTATGATGCTCAAACACCACTCATCATTTGGGGTAAGGACAAACGCGTGGAGTATTTTTGTCTTGATAGAGGATTTATCAAAGACATCACACTTGACATGCATTTGAGGCAAGGTTACATGGCTTACATTTCTTTTTATTACATCATTGATGGAGACCCTTGTTCCTAGGTTGAACCGAAGACTCAAGACTACATAAATGGAGGATGTGAGTAGAAGGAAGGAATCCTTAGAATGTTAAATTCCTACCATATTAGAGGTCCAGAGTATCACATGTGGTAATAAAAGGGATTGATGAGAATAAAAGGAGAAACACCTTGTTACTACTCAAACTCTTGCTAAGGGAAAGTTACGCCTTGTGAAGGAGATATTAGGGAAACAACTAGGAAAGCCACCCACTGTCACTTCAGTGGCCTTGCCTCTTCACTTTAAGGATAAGATTTCTAACATAAGGAGGGTATTCCTAAGGGTAAAAACTAAGTCCTATTGTTATATCTATAAGGGGAAGGTTCAAGACTTGGTTTGGCTTGGAGCTTGGCAAGATTCCCTTCTATCTTCCCTTAAGGATAAAACACATCAAGTATGAGAGAAGAAATGCCAAAAACACAAATTGTTAATTCACTCAATTCAAATATAGTTTAGACAATAATGCTCAATTAAAAGTGCTTGGAACATAATATGTTGCATGCATTCAAATTAAAACATCATGAGAGTCGATATAATAAATCAATTTACCATTCACCATGTGTCATTCATCATCATCGATACACGAGTTATATGCCAATGTTTAATCGATGAAATTGCACAAGTGAAATTGTGTGTTCTTATCAAACCGTGAGTTCCTCTAGACTATTCAAACATGTACCATAGGGACAACACAATAACCAATGAAAGAGAGATATCTTGAGACAGTTATATTATGTAAGGAAGCATGTGCCATAGATCATTTACTTTTTCCAATATCCAATAAATGTAACCAAATGTCATATGTTATAGAAGAAATGTCTAGACTATGCAATGGGACAACAAATATAAGTGTGTCAATGATGAAATATCATACCATTCAAGAAACAAAGTTTTAACGAGAAGATTGCAATATTATAACATTCACACAATGACCCTTTCTTATGAGTTATGTGCGAAGTATAGTAGAGAGAGTAATGACAAAATAATGCCTTCTAGGATGTGTGTCATAATTCATATTTTATGCCCAAGACCATGAAATTAATTTGTTATCCATTCACACAAGAGGAAAACATTTAGATTTATTTAACCAGAGATCTAAGACATCATCCAATGAATATTAAAACCATTAAAAGATACCACAAGTGTTGATTCAAACGAAAGGAAAAAACTGTGTAGATCAATGATTCAACTAACAAGGTGTATCAAGTTCTTTAAGCATACACTATTAGCATCCAATGAATATTCACCTATGTAGTTTAGACAAAAAATTATCCTTGGCTAATAATGATAAAGAGAGGTAACGTTTCATCCTTGGCTAACATTAGCTAATGCATCGTTTCACCCTATAAGAGCACATGGACCAATATAATGCATTGACGTCGCAAAGATTTTGGATATAAATCATTCTCTCTAGTGTTTATCCTACTCATTCCAAACACAACATTTATGGCATCCACACAAGCAATTGATTTTGTGTCTTTTCAAGGATATCTTAATATAAAAAGGTTACGTCTAAAGATGTAGCAATGAAATTTATATCCAATCCCTCTATAAGCCAATCACAAAAATATTCTAAATCAATTTAACATGAATAATATCTAAACACAAGATTTATCATGAATCTTATTATATCAAGTAATCTAGACAAACAAACATGACAAGATAAAGCCTAGATTGTAAAAATAAAAGAAACAAGAAAGGAAAAGATGATTTTTTGGGTTTTTGGTGGTTGAAGAGAAGGATAGACCAAATCCTTAGGAAGGGCTATGGGGTCACTACACAATTCTATATGAGGCTTAGGTTTTTAATATGAGATGTTGAAGGTACCTAAAGAGGATTACCCATCAAGAACCACCTATGGAAAATAGGGATTTTTAAGCTTGTATGGGGGGATTGATCCACTAATAAGTCTCTCCAAGTAATACTGAGGTGATATCAATTAATTGCCTTGTGAAAGAGAGAATATCCCTTAGACATCCTACCTCAATATGAAAAAACCAAATTCTTCAATAGTCAAAGGGAAATAGGGCAAGAAATTTGTATCTTATTTTCCTTTCCAAGTGGAGCAAGTTGCACTTCTTTGGCCTTGTAGTAGATTTTGTCTTCTAGAAAACCTAAAATTTTTCTATAAAACCCTTGAACAATAGCCTAAAACATCACATAAAAGAGATATATAGCCAATAACTTCTTTGAGAAATTTTTCTCATTAATCACCAACAAACAAAATGAGAGAGGTCTCATCCTTTTATAGATAAGGAGCCTCCTCAATACAATGAATAATGCCATGTGCTCACTCAATACCATGGGAAAAATACAATATATGAGATAAAATATCCCTCAAAACCCTCTAATACAAAAGTGCCCCTCTCAAATGGTCCAAAATACATCAAAATACGACCACACATGTGGACTAGAGAGGCCTAGGAGAGATGTGCTCCTTAAAATATGTGCCAACATCCCATCAAGGAATGAAAAGGTGAGTCAAACATAGTCCATGGAATATAATGTCCCTCTAATTAATTCCAAAAATCTAGGGGATGGACTAAAAAATAAATGATCACCTCCCAAGTGCGACGTCACTTCCACACGTGTGGGCCATCCAGGGAAATATCCAATGCAAGGGGCACATGTGGTCTCCTCAATGTCGGTGCTCCTCAAGAAAATCAATGTGGTCAGTAGCACATCATCCAATGGTCAACATAACCAACTATAACCACTTTGACAACTTGTAACCACCTTCTCAAATGCATCAAAATCTCCCACGTGTGGTCCAAGAAGGGAATAATAATGCACAAGTCTGAGTACAATGTCCAACTTTGCAAGGATAACAAATTTGAGTGGTCCATGTGGCAAGTGTAATGATGTGGTGTCCTTGTCATGCACTGATTCATTGTCACAAATCCCAAATCAGTGACACACATCCTGATGTGGTACACAGATTCCAAGGAAAATTGCATGGATCCCAAAGTCTGTAGATATGATCAATATGAGTACACATATCCCAAGTAAGTATCATATATTTCAATATAGTTTCATAGATATCAAGGCATGGTACACAAATCCCAATGCAAGGTACCCACTTGGAGTGATGGGTGTAGATTCTTGGAAAGCCATTAGGTCATACACACCTAGTGATCTCTCTTAGCACAACATAACAAATAAGGGTCAGTTTTAATGTTTTCCCATGTTTTACAAAGGGGGAACAACATTAACCCTTCTACATGTGACAAGATCTAGGACAACAAGTATTTCCCAAGTACCTAGGTGAAAGATAGGTAATGTGATGAATAATGATGGAAAGAGGAAGGGAAAGACTTCATGTGGTGACTATCAAAGTCATTTACATGCATAGGTATTTTTATGCATTCATCTAGCTTTCATGAGCTACGATTTTTTTATACAATATCATTCAAGAGGGAGCTTTAGCATTGAGTTACAAGTCCTTGGCATTGTTTCTTACTACCCATTTATTCCTTTTTCTTTACGTGTTCAATTTTTCAAACAAGTCCCTTTTTTCTTTATTTATTCATAGACAAGCTAGGGACTATGGCCATTGGCCTCATAGCGAGGTGGCATTTCTCAAGCTTTAAATTTTTTGGCTTTTGACTTTATTGCTCTCACATCTAGCCTTTTTTTGGCTTTATTAATTCAGGATTTCATCATCAGACCTTTATTTTAAGATTTTATAAGTCATACATGATTGGGATAATTTTGTTATGGATGGAATGAAATGAAACAAGGAAAGTGTAAAGTTTCTGGCATGGTTAGGAAGTGGAACACACTATCTTAGATAGTTACCCAGTAGTATAAAATGATTCGAGAAATGACAACACTTCTAAATGAAAAATAGGGTCCCCCAAGGTATAATGAGGAAAATAATAAAACTTATATATGTTGTGAAGTGATATCGAATTCCATTTTAGTATTTACCACTTTCATGACTAATCGGGAAAGTTGTAGCATTGCATCCAAATGAAACACCAATACATGGAATATTAAGATATATCACAATGAAACCAATAATGCACCATCCATACTGCATCTTCCATATAGGGAGTGAGGGGAGGAGGATGAGATATACCATAGATTAGCTAGCACAATCATGCATCTGATGGAGATAATGAGAAGAAATATATGATTATGGAGAAGATGAGCAAGACAGTCATGCAAAACAAGAACATGACACCATGTGGGGGTACATTTGAAATTTTCACCCTTGGGGGGTAACATACCCTACTTGGGAAGGTGCCACATGTCATTAAATTGAACATGGGCTTTGTCAAAGGCCCACTTAAGATTGAACACTCTCTTCAAGGAGGTGGCTAAGGAATGTTGAAGACAAAAACCCTAATGGAGGAGCTTCCATGCATTTGGAGGTTTGTTTCACCTTTTTGAGATATTTGGGGATAATGACATATTGTTCGAGGCCCTTTTACATATGAAAAGGGAAAAAATTTTCCCAAGAGAAGCTACATGGAATTGATCAAACTCTCAAAGAAAATAAGTTCTTTTTATGAAGATCACAAGTGAAATTATGGACTCATTTTATTCACTCAAAAAGAAAAAGGAGAAAACAACCTACATTCAAGGAGGCCCAAATCATGACGTATGGCAGTGAATGATGCCAAATAAGGAATACTTTCTTGAATGATTCCATGTGGTAGTAGAAGTGCTTGTATGGTCAAAGAAGGTCTCTTGATGAGGATAATTCCACTCAATGAATGAAAATAATGATACTTGTTGCTTAAATAATGAATCTACCCTCCAAAAGAGGGTTGTCCTCTTCAAGAAGGCATCTAAAGTATGTTAAAGGGGGATTTATGGGGAAATGCACATCATTAGAGGCAATTTGTTCACATATTTGGAGGAGTGACCTCAAGGAGATGTGGACACTTGTCAAATTTGAACTAGATCAAATCCTAAAATCTACTCAAAGAGGAGTGCCATGCTTCTAGAGTTTCTAGCTCACTTTTATTATTATTTTATTGATTAGGGTTTGATTTGAAAGGTATAAATAGAGGATAAATTCATTTTCTAAAGATATAGTTGGAATATTGGGAGATTGGGAGTTCCCCTCCAAGTGCTTAGTCAAATATCCTTTGGAGGATTGGAAGAAAGACATATTCAATGTGAGTTTTTTCCATCTCTTTATTATTTTCATAGATGTTTTGGGTTTTTTCAAGAATTATGATTGGTTTTCTATTGAAATAATATTTGTATAAGGAAAAGTTTCTCAGAAAACAAGAGATTAAGATGGAGGTTGTTAAACCCTACCTAATCCTTGATGTAATATTGAATTATTGAAGGATTTTGCTACTATCATTTCTATTGTTAGAAGGGGATATTATTTCCTTCTTTATTTATTGGTTGCACATTAATTTTGGTTGTAATTTTGTGGTTGTGACGGTGCATTTTGTTTAAGGGCTCTCACTTTATTATTGCATAATTTGAAAAATTGTTTTGGGCTAGTTATGGCACATTTATGATGGCTTAATTACATTTTTTTTTCAATTTTCAAACTCGTTCTTTGATCTTGACTCCATAACCCAATTGAATAAATATTGGTATTGGTAAAATACATCATCCATTTATTCTAAAGAACATCATAAAAACAATATTTTATAAGGTTTCTCCTCTCTTGTTGGAAAAGAACTAGCGTAAAGTGAGAGGAAGAGTGTTGTGGTAGAAATGAGAACCTTCATAAGTTCCCTTAGGGTTGCACAGTGTTAAAGGACTCTGAAACATTTGAAACACACATTTGGGAGTTGACAAATTGACATAATTATTGGGGACCAGGCCAATTCTAGAAATTCAATAGACTAGCTACAATTATTTAATGAAGGCATTTCTTTGAAGATCTTATTCTCGTTTTGTGACTCCATGAAGTAATAAAGCCCTATTATGGAAGGTTTTGAAGTGACATGTTATTTGTAGAGGTGAGGGTGTTTAGCGGAGTTTGAAGGCATTTGAACACTCACTTGGCGAGTCCATTGATATTAAATGAGGTATGATGATGATGTGTTTTAAAAAATTCATATTAATTTTTCATTTTGAATATTTGGAGGTGAAGAAATATGCCATTACTCCCATGGAATGAAAAATTCTATTCATTAGTTTTATTGGTTATCTCAAGATATTTGAATGAGCTTCAAGATTTAGATTGGGATGAAAACATTCCAAAGTTCCATGGACATATTGATGCAACTACACTATATTTTACATCTTTCATGAAAATTATTCTAGATTTTGATGTTGTACATGAGGATGTCATGATGAAATGTTTGTGTGTACCTTGGAACATGACACAAAGGAATGGTTTGAATTTTGTAGTCTATGGGAAATATTGATCTGAAAATAGAAGACTGACTTGTTATGGTATGCAAGCACCCTCTACTTCATTAAAATAAACTTTACAGGACCTTGCTCCATGTGTTAAAATATGCAAGATAGATTATGTGCCAAGTTTATGCTTCTTCTTTTAAATGTTTATGTGTGAGGTCTTTGCAAGATTAAATAAGT